>JANHAO010004582.1:0-23985 GCA_026873985.1 Saraca asoca | reverse complement strand
CCTTTAGTGACGACCAAATGTCGTCACTAAAAGCCGACCTATAGTGACGACCCAAAAAGTCATCACTGAAGGTGCCCTTTAGTGATGACTTTTACGGTCGTCACTGAAACTCAAGCTTTTGTGACGACCAAATGTCGTCACTGAAAGCCGACCTATAGTGACGATCAAAAATTCGTCACCGAAGGCTCCCTTTAGTGATGACTTTTTCGATCGTCACTGAAAGTCGTTGCTGAATGTATACCTATTGTGACGACTAAAAAAGGTCGTCACTGAAAAGTGACCTATTGTGATGACTTTCTGTGTCGTCACTGAAACCTGTCCCTTTTAGTGACGACCTAAAAAGTTGTCACTGTAGGCCGACCTTCAGTGATGACTTTTTAGTCGTCGCTAAAAAGTCGTCACTGAAAGTCAAATTTCTTGTAGTGGTAAGAGTCGCATCCAGCTGCTCCAACTAATTCTACTAGCTACAGTACTCCTTAAACAATGCCTCTTAGCTACCCTGTTTGGGTCACCTGTTCAATGGTATCCTATAAAACTGTAAATAAGTGTTGAAAAATTTTGCAAAATTTTTTCCTCTCACTAGTAGCATCGTTGTTTGAGGTCAATTGCAAACCATCGCCATGTTATGACTCCTAGATGGGTAGACCATCAAATTTCCTTAGCCTTAGTCAATCTCACAAGCATAACCATTGTGTATGAGATGGACTACTGTTACATTATCCTACGTAGACTATAATTGCCAGCTTGAGTTGAAAAGAATTCTAGTGTGATGGATATCGCATTAGTTAGGGTAATGGTGCTCGACTTGATGCTTGAATCAGAATGTCCTTGGAGGTTTGGTAAAAGTTCCTCTAAAATTAAAATCTTCTTCTGCTCTATCACCTTCTTCTTAAAACCAACATAATTGTCTCCTTTTCTTTACCTCCTTTATCTTTATTAGTACTTATTTATTTATTTATTTATTATGCTTGTACATCCATACATCATCACTTGTTTATATCCTCAGTACCACTTACCCATATTCTTTAGTATGGGATTCTTCAAGTTCAAGTAATTGTAGCTTCTAGTG
Source organism: Saraca asoca (assembly GCA_026873985.1). NCBI lineage: Eukaryota > Viridiplantae > Streptophyta > Magnoliopsida > Fabales > Fabaceae > Saraca > Saraca asoca. Next base: position 22,916 of record JANHAO010004582.1, on the reverse strand, counting down.
GTGTAGGGTACTCTATTGAGTTTCATTATTGTAGATCAGTTTATTGATATTCCAAAATATTCTACTGGTTAAATGCTCCATCATGTTTGGATGACGTTGTTAGGGTTGACAACATTGTTACTGCTTTTTATTGAATTACCTTGTTACCTGGTAGTGGATAATAACTATTTCCAAGTTAAAGCATCCAAACTAGAAGCAACCAGATTAGATATGTCAAATCAATTGATCAAAACCTACTAAATTGTTCTAGAAAAGAAGTGCTATTTCTGAATAAACTGATCAGTTAGTAACTTGGGAAGGGAACCACTCTTAACACCCTGATGGAAGTATTAAAGAATTTCAATTGGAACTAATAATAATTTTAATATAAACATTCCTCCTATTAGTCATGGTAGTTTTAGCAGTCATGATAATGAGTTGAATGTGACTCAAAACAAAGTGTAAGAGATATAGTCCTTGTTTCAAGTTGTTCGTAAGAAGCTTTTGCAAGAAAAAAAAGCCAAGATAAAAGATGGAGTGAATAGTTGTAAAAAGGGTTAATTTATAAATAGCAAAGATTTTTAAGAAAAAAGGAAAATATGTTAATACAAGTAAGCAGATCTTGAGACCTATCCCTAGAGTTGAAGTTGGTGATGAATTTCAGTACAGGGTGGAGCTTATCATTATTGGTCTTCACATGGGATCCAGAATGGCATGGGTTACATGAAGTATAATGGAAAGATCTTAGCAACTAGTATTATTTCATTAGGGGCTATGTTGATGATTAAAGGGCAATTTAGATGTCATGATTTATACTGGGCAAGGGGAAATGTTATGAACACTAATAAAGAACCTGAAAATTAGAAGCTTGAGCATGGCAATCTTGCTTTAAAGAATAGCAGTGAGGAAAAGAATCCTATTACAATGATACATGGCTCTGAGGGGAAACCAAGGGATAGGTGGAAAGGGTAGGACATATGTTTATGGTGGGCTGTATGCAGTTGAAAGCTATTGGCAGGATTTTGGACTTCATGGTAAGCTGGTTTTTAGGTTTCAACTGCGTAAAATCCCAGGTCAACCAATGCTTGCTTAGAAAGAAGTGAAGAAATCAAATAAATTCAAAACAAGAGAGGGTCTATGTGTTGAGGACATTTCTGGTGGCAAAGATTGAATTCCAATATGTGCTATGAATACCATAGATAATGAAAAACCCCTATCATTTACATACTTTACTACCATGATATACCCCGATTGTTGTAGTCCCATTCCTCCAGAGGGATGCAATTGTATTGAGAGATGCTCTGACTCAGGAAAATGTTCTTATGCTGTTAAAAATGGGGAAAGATCTCATTCATTTATCATAGTGCCAGTGTAAAAGCAAAGCCTTTAGTCTATGAGTGTAGCCCTTCTTGCAAGTGTCTTCCAACTTGCCATAACCAAGTCAGCCAACATAGCATTAAACTTTAACATGAAATTGTTAAAACCAAGATGCAGGGATGGACTTTCAACCTTTATGCCTGACACATAGTCAAGTTCTAATAAATTTGTGAGGGATGGTGGCTTCACCATTGATGCTTTCCAATATGGTAACATAGGAAGAACCATAGGAAAAAGGAAATAACCTAGTAACCTAAGTCCTTCATGATATATGGATACCCCGAACTGATTCAGTGATGTATTGGTATAGACCTTCACTCCTTACAAGTATGTTCTTAGAATTTGAGGATGAATTCTTTTGTTAGGGGGAGAGTTTGTAATACCTCAGAAAAAAAAAAAGTAAAAAGTGACTGAGGGATCGAAGTGAAAATTCTAAATTTGTCATTTGGGCTATAATGTAATTTCCTATATTTTTTGCGGGACCTATTTAAGGCCGTGGAAACTCTTGGGGTCAAAATGCAAATTTTTCCATTTCATTTTATGTATAAAATTTCCCCAAGTTGGCTTTCTTCCTTGTGACTTCACTGGCAGTCTCCCGAAGCATCCTCTGGCAGGTCTGGTGCCTTCATCGTCTGATCATTCTATCGCCGTCCAACATTTTTCAGCTGGTGAGCTCCCTTCCCCGGTGTCTTTTCCTGTGTTTCCCAGTGCTGGCCTTGCTTCTCCTACATCGGCACCATCTTTTCTCCTCATGCATGCTTTAGCTCAGGTCGAGCTTTATTGTTGCTGCACCAATTGGTCACCAATCATTTCTGCCCAAACTGGCAAGCTCTAATGGCTGTTCGGCTTCTCGACATTTCCTCTAGTTTGCTAAGCTCAACAGTAGCTTGGCATAATTATTTCCCCTATTCTTGCACTGTTTAACCCTTTCCCCTTTCAGCTTGCCGGTGAGGTTTTTGTCGATGGTAAGCTGGCCACTGGTACCTCAGACTTTAGTGAGTATTCCTAAATTATTGGATTTATTTTATAGTAATCCTACAGCTAATTTTCCAAGATATTTAAGTTGAAACCCTTAATAGTGTAGGTTCGACCAGTAACTCCTATAGGCTCATCGATGGCATCCCAACTTTGGCCGAGCTGGATACTGACATTTTGGAAGCTTGTAAGTAATCCTAGAATAAAAAATTTATTTTATAGCTTACCTACATCAACTTTGCAAGTAGATCCAGTTTGAACAATAAATTTCAAAGTTGATGAAAGTTCAAATTTTCTTATAGATTTGCTTTAGATAAATTCCTTTCAATGAACCAAGCCTGTAAATGTTAGATATCTGGGAATCCAACTGAAAAACCCAATTGGGTTGAGCTTCTTGATTTTCCCAGTTAGTCAGTTTAACTCCTTAAAGAATCTTCAAGGTGTATGGATAATCCTCCTCACTTAATAATCCCATGTGTACATATTAAATAATTTTATTATTATAAAATGTTATAAATCATTTTTCTTACTGATGAGATTTCTATATATATTAAAGTGGTTTCGAAAGTATATTTATAAGTTGTATGTAACATAGCTTGTCATGATAAAATTATGCATTTTTATTTTTGATTCATGTTATTGAGCCCGACTATTTCATTATTCCATATGATGATTGGATATGGAAATGCATTAATAGATTTATGTATGTTTGATAAACATTGCTTACTTAAACCAGGACTTTTATATATTGTGATATAAAAGTGTTGTTGTTTTGAGATTTATGCCATCCAATGTGTTAAGCTAATTGATTTGAGATACTGGACCCATTGAAGAATTTATTGATAACCCTCAAGTGCACTTGTGAATAGCCGATAGGGAGCAATAAGGATGGAGAGATGTAAAGAGATATACGTTCATGAGCATACGGCAGACGTGTTGGATAGCTTATGATGGGTATTATGATTTGGTTACCATTTTAAATTTATTCTTTGGAAATCCAGTTATATGTTTTACTATATTGAGTTTTAATGAAATTTTAAAAGGTTATTGGCTTTTCTCTCTTTTTTTTTACTATGTTGTCGAATATCATACTTTCAATTACTTGACTATCTTCTTGAATTATAGTTTTTAAATGTATATTTAGATTTTGGCTACAGAACAGGTAAGCATATCTTCATGGCTATATTTATAGATATATATATATATACTTTCAAACATGATTTTTGAATGGGGTTTTTGGGTAATCATTGGATTGTTTACTCACTAAGTTTCAATGAAACTCACTCTTTCTTTTCTATGTTTTTTAGAGCTATAGGATTCTCTTACCTCACCTCCACATCACACCAATACGGGATCTACTCTTGAATCAAGTGGATCGTTCCTACAGAGAATAAAGGTATATAAATGGTGAAAAATCAATGGCAGTTGGTAGGATTATATATGCATGCATTGTGTATGATTGCTAGATGCCCAGTAGGATGTAAATTGTATAGTCTGAGCCATTGTATATTATTATGATGTTATACAGGTTGTGGCAAGCGTGTAGACCTTGTATTGTTGTTTAGGCCTTGTGGTTAGATGTCCAAAAAATAGAGGAAACTCTATCAAATTTTTATTAGAACTTAATATATAAATATTTCATCGTGGATTGATGAAATAGTGAGTTATTGATATGTTATGTACATTGTAAGGCTTGTAGGGGGTTTCCTGATGGAAGGGGATTCTTCAAGGTGACCTTCTACTCCAGTCATGTTCTGTGGATCGGGGCGTGGCAAATTTAGGTCATGCAAAACTCTTTCCTTTATTAATCTTTCTATCCTCTTTTGAGATATATAGCTCAAACACCTATACTAAAGCACTGAGGATTTCTCATCTATTCTACGTCATTTCTATCCAAAAATTGTGTTTATAAAATTTGCAAAATCAAGGTCTAAATCATGTTTATATAAACCATTGCATAAAGAATTAGTGGCAACAGTAATAGAATCATAAAGTAAACTAAAATTTACATTTCTAAAATGGCAAGAATATCCTTTTGGTCTATTTCAAAAATCAAAACCAAGTTCCTTCTTACGGAAGATACACAAATAGTATCTGATAGTTTTAAAACATGACAAGTAGATAAAAATAAAGAAATAACTCCAATGTGCTCCACTAGCACTCTATCTCTATTCCCTAATCTAATCATTAGTTCTTTATCACTTGTTTTCCTCAAATTTCTTTATACGTGTAAAGAATTTGTTACATAAATGGTTGCACCAGTATCCACCTACCAAGTATTTGATAGAACATTAATAGTATTGGATTCAAAATATACTAGAGTTAGAGGATTACCTTTCTTTTTCTTCTCGAACCACTTCTTGAATTTGAAATAGTTAGCCCTTTTGTGTTCATACTTCTTGCAAAACTTATGAAATCCCTTGAATAATTATTTCTTTGGTTTTTAATGTTGTTCCTTCATCACATTCTTCTTCCTTTCATAATTTGACTTTGTGTTATTGTCTTTTTGAAGTGGTTTATTTCCCTATCCAAAACCTGAACCATAAGAAAAATGGTTAACAACTTGAATCTTCCCTTTCTTTATATCTTCCTCAGCTTGACTAATAATGAATATCATCTCATTAATAGTCCATTCACCCTTTTAGGTATTGTAAGAGGTCTTCAGACCATCAAACTCAGATGGGAGAGATTTCAAAGCACACTAGATTAGAAAGCTATCTCCCAAGTCAACATTCATTCCTTTCAGCCGGTTGTGATAATGTATCAGCTTCATAATGTGCTCCTGAACTTCGCTAACTCCATCATAAGTAGTTTTCTCAAGCAAAGAGAGGTATTGAACCTTTTCAACCTTGTCAAACTTGATATATCATTCAGCAACAGAGTCCATGAAAGCATTAGCACTTTATGAGTTCGTAACACTCTACCTGATAGTTTTATCCATAATGTATTTTATCACCGTCAGACAAAACTTATTTGAATGTGTCTATCTTTCATGTTAATCCCTTTGGGTAGTAGTAGACTTATCATCAATCATAGGCTCTTCCTCTCTTAAAGTCATATCCAAATTGGTAACCGTCAAATACAATTTTAGAGATTCAGTCCAGTCCTCATAATTAGTCATATTCAAAGTTTTTATAGAGATCAATTGCATAAACAATGAGGCTGAGAAAAAAATGATTTATGAAGTTAATCATAAATACCAATAGCACATGTATAACACTAATGATGCTATATTTTCCTCTCAAAACACCAACTATGTAATTATAAATAGTATTATATCATGAAACATAACACCAATATGATATTTAAGATTTCATAACATAATACAAGAATTGAATATTACATTCCTAAGATTTAATAGTGATATAATATTTGCAATTCTAAGAATACAATATACAATTCTAATACTCACTTTATCACTAACAAATCATGTTAACAATATTACATCGATAGGATATACATATTATTAACACAACACTCTCCTAAATACAATCAAAATTTTATTTCAATAAAATTTTATATAACTAGCCCTATGATAGATGAATACATAGTTAAATAAAATTTTGTGGTAGAACATGAGTTATATGATTTCTACATAATCTTAATTCTATACATACTAACGTACAAAATTCAAATAATAACAAGACAATAGCAAAAAATTCTAGAAAAATTTCAAAAAGTAAGACAATATGTAGAAATCATATGGTAAAATTTTAGACCCAAATAATATTAAATCAGTAATCAAATAAATTGGGAAAAATTATTAAAATAATTTTATTTCCAAAAAAATTTAGAAAAATATGCATTAAAACAGCCTATGACAATGAAGGCTAACAGTGTGACCAGAATCACTGTCTACTACTGTCTTGGTAGGGTGTGAAGCCCACGCACTGAACATGCACATGGACAAGGCGCACTAGCACCTTTGGTTTTCTTCCTCACTTGACTTCTCTGCAATCATGGTTCTTTAAATTGTTTCGGACCCGACGATCGACTTGGTTTAATTCGCCACATTCAGCCATGTTTTTATAAAATTCTTGCTTGGGTTTCTTCACCTATATCATTTTCAATCAAAACCCTCCATCAATTTGAGAAAATTGACACTTGTTTGTGCAATTGAAAAAATTAAAACTAACTTGAGTTTTTGGAAAATTTTGGATCAAGATTTTGAAAAATTGATGCTATAACAATTCGGGCTTTACAAAATTAATTGAGGGCTTTTATGTATCTCATCATTTTATCAATTAAACCTTGATCAATTTGATAAATACCTTATAATTGAATCAAACTTTGAAAAGGAAAACATCTACTGAATAAATATGTAAAACTTCAAAAATTCAGCTTATCAATATTATTTATTCAAATTAATTTGTACCTTTCGTACATTATTGACTCTTGAGATGCAATCACAAATTAATTTGAAAATTTTTTCTTTAAATCTTTTGAATTTGTGAATTGGATTTTCTAGAAAAAATTCAAGTTATATTAATTAATGATTTCATCTCAAAAAGATTTAAAAAAAAATTATAACCAATTCAAAAATATATTAAGCAAAAAAAATATAAATAATTCTCATATTTTTATATCCATAATAATTTTACATCATAAATTATGGATAACATAAAATCTCAAAAAATAAATCTGCACAAATTTAAGCCTTGTAACATAAAAGAAAAAATTAGCTTTGATACTAATTGTGAGAAAATTGGATAAATTAAAGCGATCAATTTACCTGATTTTCTTGCATCATGTTATAAAACATTTGATCTGTACAAATAAAGTTTAATTGAATAATAATAATAAAATTGCACCTGGAGATACATGAAAATACATTGTAGCAAAAATACTCCTTTAACAGATTTATTCCTTATAACTTTAACAGAGAAAAGGGAGAGAAACTAAAATTGAAGTCTTAATAGGACAACTATAGCTCTAATAGGGTATAAATAGAAATCTGTCTTGTTGTAATCCTACTGGGTTAATTGACCTATTATTATTGATCCAGTGACAACTCACATTACTAAAGTTCATCAATGATTCAGATGTCATTATAAGCCCAATAACTTGATCATATAATTAATTGACTTAAAATAATTAACTATTATAATATTTATTTAATCAATAATATATTATTTAATTAAATTATGGTTGTCGATGTAGTAAATTTCTAACATTAATTGCCCATGGTTGCCTTGAATTTTTTTTTTTTATCTAAGCAGGTGTAATGACTAAGCCCCTGAGTATGACTCAAAGACATTGAGTGACTCTAGAGGACCTGCAGTTGGAGTACTTTGATTTATAACCTGTATGGTTCTTGATTTTAAATATTTTTTTTTAAAAAAAAAATTGATATTTGAACATATGTTGCTAGGGTTGTTTTATTTGCAGATTATTGATTCAACTCTATCTTTGAGAGGGTCTTAAACACTCAATAGGGAAGTTTGGCAAGAACAAATGCCTCTCTGATGTATGTCAACTTCTTCTACGTCCATCATCCTTCTATAAAAATGCATTAACAATGTGTGTTTTGATTAACAATGTGTGTTTTGAGTAGTTTCTATTCTCCAATAATTTATCACACTTTGTCTAGCATTAGCTAATTTCTTTTTTCTATGGCAGATTACAAGTGTTATTTTCTGAATTGAGAATGAACTTTATGATGCCAGGGCAGCAAAAAACATCGAGGCCTATTATTTGTTATGGTAGAGTTAACATGATTCATGAGATTATAATGAGATGTTGATGAGATTATATATTATTTTTCATATATGTTATGTTTTACAAGACTTCATATTTGATGCTTAATAGAATAATTGGAGCTATAAAAGGCCAAAATAAAGGATCGCTAATTGTGTCTTGTCCTGTTACCGTTAGATGTGCATAGATTGGTGCTTGCGATGGATTTTGATTACTATTGTCTATTCTCCCTCATTCTTCTTCTGATAATAAAAATATTTTCTAGTATGATTGAGGTCACATAGTTATCTAACTTCGGTGTAGTTATTTGTGTCACGCAAATAGAACTAATAAAAACTAAAATAGTGATAAAAGTATTTTCTAGTATGATTGAGGTCACGTTGAATTTTTTTATTAGAATTCGTTAGTGATAGCCATCAAATGGCACAAAAAGTTTCACAATTTTTTACTGTTCTGACTATTACAAATAAGTAATTTTTGTGATGGTTTTGAATACAATTTTCAATAATGGCCATTGTAATTGAAAATAATCTAATATTTTTTATGACATGTGACTATCAAAAATTTATTTTTTGAAATCACTTATTGTGATGATTGTTGATGATTAAGTAAGTGCAAAAAAATAATACTTGGAACGTTTATATTTTCTTTTATCGGCTGTTCCGTAAAAAATTTTGTAATTTCCCGCAGTGTTTTGACATATAGTATCCTTGTGACAAGACATAAATATAGCTAACATTAAATAAAATATTAATTCATAGATAAATTTCCTTCACTTTATGTTTTATTCTATAGAATTTATGCTTTTCTATCTTTTCATTGAGTTATTGGAAACAACATCATAATTTTAATGAAGCATAAACATAAATTCTAGTGGAACAGACCATATTTCAAAGACCACAATGAGCTCGGGGAAATATAGTTTCTTCGACATTGTTCAAATTAGGAACTTGTAAAAGTGGCTTTTGAACTGCTCCATTTCCTTGTGAGGCAGAGCCACCAAAACATTGACCCCATCGCCACCATCCATGGGTGGAAACAACAGTATGATATCTTTCCTATGGTAAACCATGGGACAACTATACTTTGGCTTCCCCCATGGATATTCCACCTCTGCAAACCCTAATCTCCACTATGAAGAAACCAAAACCTCCCCATTTGGAAACCCATTATATATCTCTCCCCAATCTATGACAGACCTTGCATACTCATCTGTCTATCTCAATGCACCCTCGTTCACCATCTCCACTAACCTTGAGAATGGTCCCTCTACTAGTTCCTTACTTTTCGCGGTGGCGTAGGCGGTTAAAACTGCGTTCCTAGCAAACGATTTCGGCAGCGGAGGGTTCAGCCTTTGCCTTATGTCCACGGCATATAGTATAGTTGATGACCTAGTTGGATCATCTGCTCCGGATAATGCCTTGCACCTCCACACATGGGCGGTGACAACGTTGAAACCATTAATACGGGCAGCGGCGACCTTGGCCTTCTCCTTAAGGCTGGTGATGTTTCCAGAAGTTAGTTGGAAAATCTTGAACTCGAGTTGTTCGGTTAAGGCTTTAGAGACCCTGGACTTCAAGAGGTTATCACTTTGGAGCAACTCGGGGTGGGGAAGGTGACATGCGTCGGGGATTTGGCAGCAAGGAGACACCTGTCATAGCAGGGTGTCACAAACATCGTCTTGTTAGTAGCTATTGTGGGTATTTTTAGAATCATATAAATGAGTTGGTAAAAGTTTAATAGACGAGCCCGACTGATAAAGGCCCAACTCAATCAGAATTGAGGTCACAAGAGTAAATCGCTAGATCGCCAAATGCGAACTCAGGACGTTGGTCAACAAGAATCAAGGTAGCAACCTTAGGTCATTAAGGACAAGGTCTAGCCCACAACTCGAAGTATGCACTCCCAGCCATCAATTCAAAAAAGATCATTTGATTGCTTATTTAATGTGAATCTGTTATTAACCATTGTAACTAATTTATGATTCATATCTATTACGGAATACATTGTAATACCCTAACCACTATAAAAGGAGATAGAAATCATTGTAAAGAGTACATAAACATAGACAGAATATTGAAAAACTCAACAAAAGATTGAAAATAATATAACCGTGGATGTAGGCCTTGTATCTGGTTGAACCATATTAAAAAGCTCTTGGTGTCCATTGTTCTTTCTCTCTTTTCCTTTATTCCTTGCTCATTTGCATTCACAACCTGCAATTTTGGGTGCCAGACTTGGGTTGACCAGATTTTAATATTGACATTTTAGCACTAAAAGGAGGGTCCTAAACTACATTCTCTCTCTTTGATTTATTGTACAATTGCAATGGCAGAAGGAAAAACTACCAAGAGCACAAACGCTACCACTGGCTAGCCTGAAGGCTACATGGAACAATAGTGGAAAATGTTATCGGTTAGAGGCCCGGTCCTTCCTATGGCAGGCGTTGCCTCTGTTGTCCCCATTATAGGTGCTGTCACTGGCATGGCTCCATTGACCCCTGGCCAGCCTGCTGCTTTTGTTTTTGAGACTAACGGAGGGCAAGTATGGCACCAACATCAGGAAGTGCTTGAAAACACAATGAAGGAGTTGGCCATTATGGTTAGGGCAATGGCTCAAGCACAGGCCTAGGGCACGCGAAGACAAGTTGAGGTCGCTACGCCCAAAAGAGAACTCCAACAGCCAAGAGCTCAGCAGGAGAGGCTAGTCAGAGAAGAATACCAATGAACTGGTTCAGTTTATTCTTCCAACTCATAGCTAAGGTCAGAGGTCTATCAAACTCGCAGGGATAATGATGGCAATAATCAGCAATGTGAAGGCTCACGTTAAGAAGGAAGCTTGAATAGGACCAATCAGGAACATAGATCAGATCGTCATTCACTGGGTCATGAGCACAACAAAAGGCATAGTCTCGGATTGCCATTTCTATGATCAGGGAGGTGAAAGGAGCCATTGATCGACCAGTCATTGATTTAAGGCACAAGACTTGATGGTGGAAGAGCTGCTTTAGAGGGTGCAGCAGTTAGAAAAATGCCCTCTGCCTCAGGATCGTCAAGATCGTTATGAGGAGAGGACACCATTCACTAGGGAGATTGAGACAGAGCCTCTTCCTCACAAGTTTAAGGTCCCTAACATCCTGCAGTACAATGGGGATAGCGACCCGTATGACCACCTGGACACGTTCAACGTGTCCAGATGGATCTTCAGATGACCAATCCATTAGTCAAATGTCATGTCTTCCCAGCCATCCTTGGAGACATACCTCGAACATAGATCAAAATTCTCCTAGATCGTAGCATTCACAGTTGGGAAGAATGCTAAAAGAGATTTATCAGCTAATACAAGGCACTAAGAAGGCAGCTCGCACCATCCTACCACCTCGTGACAGTCTTCCAGTGGAAAAATAAATCGTTGAATGACTACATCACTCGATTCAGGTGTAAGGTCAATAATGTAGAGAATCCTTCTGATGAAAGCATCTTAATAAAGATCTTGGCAGGCCTTCGCAAGGATAAAAAACTATACGAGAGTATATACAAGTCTCTAGTGAGGGACTTGCATGAATTCTACAAGTGAGTTGTCAATGAAATAAGGTGGGAGGAGACCTTCGGCCCAAAGAAGCCTAACTAAAAGGATGAGGCAAGAAGCTCCAACCAAAGCAAAAAGAGAAGCAATGGTAGGAATAATAGAGAGGGTCAGAAAGATGGCTCTGATAGCCAGGCCATAAAAAAAGTCAGGAGTGAGAAACCTCAGTGCCAAGGTTGCCACGATAGTTACAATGTCTTATTGGATACTCCAAATAGGATCTTTACAACAGAGAAGGACAAGGAGGACTTCGAGAATCCCAGACCCCTAAGGACTCCCCACAGGCTCAAGAATAACAAAGATAAGTTTTGTGCCTATCACAATGAGTTCAAGCACAATACTTCAAACTGCTGGGCACTCAAGGATGCCATTAAGGATCTCATCAAGAGAGGTCGCTCGAAGGACTATGTGGTTTGACCTTCGAGACAGTGACCTCGGTAGCCTTAACAACTAGTGTAGTACTAACACCAGTAAACTCCTGAAGAAGAGGAGGCACCCTCGATAAAGACTATATTTACCATCCACAGTGGGCCTCACATTGCAGGCACTTTAAACAGGTGGCATGACCATTATGTGCAAAAGGCGAATTATGCCCTGCTTATGGGTCACAGTGAATATGAAAGACTTGCTAAGAGGGAAAAGGTAACCTCAGACACCATCACCTTCATAAATGAAGATGCATAGGGAATACATTCTCCACATAATGACATGTTGGTCATCCAAGCCAGAATTGGCAACATCGAGGTGCGAAGGATAGTGATTGATACTGGTAGCTTGGTGAATGTTACATATAAGGAGTGCTTTAAGCATATAAGATTGAATGCAAGCTAGTTGAAGCCTTCCCTTGAGCCCCTCTATGGCTTCACAAGAGATGGAATATTACCAGTAAGGTAGATCAAGCTCCTCATCACTCTAAGAGATTCAAATTGCTAAGCCACCATCCTAGTGGACTTCCTGATTATATATTATCCCTCAATATATAATGTGGTGCTAGGGCAACCTGTGATAAATGACCTAGATATGGTCACATCAGCCAGCATACTCACCATCAAATTCCTAACACCCAACAAAGTTAGATATGTGCGAGATGAGTAACACATAGCCAAACATTGCTATGAGGATGAGGTCAAGCTGGAGGTGAGAAGAAAAAAGGTTAATATGGTTTCTAGCAGGGAACCACGAGCTATGAGCACTATAAGGGTAAGCCACAACCATAACTTTTATGAGGTGGATGCAGATAAGGCAACTGGCCTAATAGAAAAGCTCGAAGATATACAGGGCAGTGAAGTAGAAGCTAAGATATGCCTCAATCTAGGAAAAAAACCTGCTTCCAGATGTAAAGGCCCGATTAATTGAATTTCTTAAGGTGAACCTAGATATCTTTGCTTGGAACCATGAAGACATGGTGGGAATTGACCTCGAGGTCATGTCACACAAGCTTAACATCAACCCTCTTCATAAGCTAGTTTGCCATAAAAGAAGACCTATGACAGCTGAGCATTATGTCGCTCTAAAGGAAGAGCTGGATAAACTTCCAGCCAACAAGTTTATCTGAGAAGCCCACTACCCGACCTAGGAGCCCACCCCTGTGCTCGTTAAAAAAAAGAATGGAAAACAGAAAACCTGCATTGATTTCATAGACCTTAACAAGGCATGTCCAAAGGACAGCTTCCCCCTGCCGAGGATTGATTAGCTTGTGGATACAACTACTGGTCACCAACTCCTCAGCTTCATAGATGCCTACTCAGGGTACAATCAGATCCCTATGAACCCACTAGATGAAGAACACACCTCATTCATCACTAATCATGGGCTGTATTGTTATAAAGTGATGCCCTTTGAACTAAAGAATGCGGGAGCAACCTACCAACGGTTAGTAAATTTGATGTTCAAGGAACAGATTGGAAAAACAATGAAGGTGTATGTGGACAATATGTTGGTAAAGTCTGAATAAGTCACTAACCATGTTCGGTATCTAGGGGAGATGTTCCAAATTTTGAGGAGGTATCAAATGAAGCTAAATCCACACAAATATGCATTTAGGGTAGCTTTGGGAAAGCTCCTCAAATTCATGGTAAATAATAGGGGAATTGAAGCAAATCTGGGAAAATCAAGGCATTCATTGACATGAGATCCCCGACTGGAGTGAAGGATCTGCAGAGTCTTAATGATTAGGTCACAACACTCAGTAGGTTCATCTTGAAAGCAACAAACAAGTGCATCCCCTTCTAAAACATGCTGAAGAAAGCAAAACACTTTAGGTGGACTGAGTAGTGCAAGATTGCTTTTCAATAGCTGAAAGAGTACATGGGCCAAGCTCCTCTTTTGTCCAAACCAAAGGAAGGAGAGAAGCTCATCATTTACCTAGGAGTATCTTTGCACGTTCTCAATGCAACCCTAATATGAGAAAAAGGTGGAGCTCAATTCCTGGTCTATTATGTTAGCAAAAGATTGCTAGATGCCAAAACGAGGTACTCGCCGATGAAAAGCTTGCCTACTGCCTTGTGATTGCATCAAGGAAGCTACAACCTTATTTTTGAGTGCAAGGCATAGAGGTGTTCACATAATTTCCACTCAAGTAGATCTTGCAAAAGACAAATACCTTAAGTCACCTACTCAAATAAGTAGCCCAAATCGATATTAAGTACAAGCCCAGACCGGCAATCAAAGGGAAAGCCTTAGTAGATTTCATTGCAAAGTTCACAAAGCCCGTGAAAAAGGAAGTAGAGGCTATAGAGTGTTTATGTTGGGAATTATATGTTAACGGATCGTCAAATGAGCAGAAGGATTGGCCAGTAGTGCTTTTAATTAGCCCAGAGGGACATAAAATCCTTTGTGCACTGAGATTTGGCTTTTAGGCCATGAATAATGAAGCAGAGTATGAAGCATTACTAGTAGGGCTCCATCTAGCAAGAGAAATGCGAGTTAAGAATCTAAGGATATTTAGTAATTCCCAACTTATTGTGTGTCACATACAAGGTGAATATCAGACAAGAGGGTCAAAATAGCCATTCACCTTCAAAAGGTTTAGGAACTACACAACATGATTGTTGTGGTGCGACCTACTAAGCAACATGATTACTGTGGTATGACCTCCTAAGCAACATGATTATTGTGGCACAGCCCATTGAGCAACACGATTATTATGGCACGAGCTACTAAGCAATAGATTATTATGGCATGACCTACCTGGGCATTCAACTTGTGCTAATTGAGGCATAGCTTTTATGTGACCTACTGGACACTCATCTTCACATAAATTTATCAAGTCATGGTTTGTTGGCTGAGGTCTATTTATATTAATCTTTATGTTATCATTTACAACCTACTCAGTATTCAACTTGACTGTTAAATCATGATTTGATAGCCATTATATGCAACCTATTGAGCATTCAACTATGGAAACTGAGAAGAATCAAGCAGGAATATTATAAAAAGTTCATTCAACACCTCCTTCAATGAGGTAAATTTATACAGAGTTCAATAATAAAATTCAAAATTACAAAAATCATGGCTTAAAAAGTCTGGTCCTTAGAAGTTGAGCTTTTATGGGATAGAGGGTCGACAAATGGAGTGAGCAGGTTATCTATCATTTGATCATTAAAGGCTTCTATGACCTACAAGCTACTCTCTTTTTGAATAGCACCCCAAGCAAGAGAAACTCCACCTACAGACTCTGCACCCTTGTTGGAAGAAGTGGCCTTTGCAGCTTCCTCGAAGCCCTTTATGACCTCAAGAGCATCCTTACCAAAAAAGGAGAAATCCATCTTTGGGTGCTGCTCCCACAAAGTGTACAAGAAGGAGGTGCTAGTTTCAGATTTCTCATTTTCTTCCACTTTTGCAACTAGCACAGCAGTCTTTGCCTTAACCCTAGTGACCTTTTCTTTTCCCAAAGCAATTTCCTCCCCAACTACTTCATACTTCTTCTCAGTAGCCTCAGTTTGCTACACTACTGCATACAGTTCGCCTTTTACCTTTGACAGCTTATCAATTACTTTATTAAGGCTGGATGTAACAACCTCATGATCTACTACTTTATGAGATAAAGCTTTCTCAACTTCTTTCTTAGTGACCTTGGCGTCTCTAGCTTTTTCCTTTAGCTTTAACGCCTTAACAGTCGCAACAGCTAGGTCACCCTTAAGTTTTTCCTTTCCTTTATCCTAAGCTCAAAGTGTGTCCTTCACCTTTATTGTTGCTAGCACGCTCTAAAAAATCATATGGTCAAGTCAAATTACAAAGAGGCAAAAGAACCAAGGTGAAAGGACTTTGCTTACCAATAAGCCATGATGAGCTGCATAACCCATTAATTCTTTGCTCGAGAACTCCTCCGTCTCCAATGCTTTGGCCTTATTACGAGGCCACAGGATCAGCTTAACATTTTCTTGGAGGAAGTCAAAGTACTCCCCCATCTTTAGGCCAAAACTGGTAGGTCACTCCTTGGCCTCGACCTCAGGTGCCACCTATTCAAAAGTGGCAATTCTCTTCCCCTTGTCTACTCTTTGCTTTTTAGTAGGGGGCTTAGATGGGGATGTGATCTTGACCTTTTTGACCACCTCAGGATGCAAGGTCGAAACTAGCTCCTGCAAGGATGCTATTGCTAAGGTCGGAGAAGATTGACTTGCAACAGCAGAGGCTGCAATAGTATCAGGAGCTGATGAGGTTGCGGTAAATGGAACGACTAATGGCTTTTAGAGGATGAGCTTCACCATGTTGTCATAGTCTTGAAAGTTTGCTAAGCCAACCTCCTGAATTTGGCAAGCTTCAATCTCTCTAATGAGCTCAATGTTCAAAGTCGGAGCAAGTCTGTATGAACGCAAGAGATTCTCATCAAATTTGAGGTTGTCCTTGATGTTGTCCACAATAACAAATTTAACCAACACCTTAACCTCCTCAACCCCAAGAGTTAGTTTCTCCTTGCCAGCCCCGTCTACAAAATGAGACAATGTTAGAATCAAAGAGAAATAGATATGAGTTCATCAAGCTCGTACATCTTCAATTCGCTCACCAAGAGTAAAGACAAAGCCAAAGTTATGAGGATGACACAAAGACGGGTAGGAATCATAAAACCAGTGGGTTTTGTAATTGCCCACATTAGATTTGTCCTTAGCATCACCTTGTGGCAAAATCCTCTTACACTCAGTCTACCTAGCTGAAAGGTAATAAATCCCATCTTGCAAACCTATGCTCCTAAGACAATAGAGGTAGTAAAGAACCCTTGCAGATAGTCATGGGAGATTATTTCTCGGGTAAACAAGTGTAAAGGAGATAAGCTAGGAATAGGAGTTCAGGGAAGCTAGAATGGGAAAAGCTTTAGTTTATTCAATAAATTAATGATATAAGGGTGGACTGGGAACCTAAGCCCAGCGCTGAAATGCTGGGTACTGAAGGTGATAAATTCTAAAGAAGGATAAGTTGCATGATCATCAAATGAGGAGGCCATGACGCAACATCCCATAGGGAACCAAAATGTCTGAATTATGCTCTTGAGCTCGTCAAGGCTGATGGTTGAAATATAGTGATTAAACACTAAGTGGTCTGGAGACCACTGACTGGTAGCAACCTCCTGGCCCCCAACGGTGTCTAGACAAACATTAAACTCCTCAGTGACCTTACCACTCCTTGAGGTTACTTCATCTATAGAATGCATCAGCTCCACACTTAGAGTTAAAGAATCAGACTCATCAACACTTCCTACTTGCTGACCATAATGTTTATGACCTATAGCCATCTACACAAGAAGAAGGAATGGTCAGGTTGCTACAAGCAGACCATACCTAAAAGCTATGACTAACGATTTCCTATGCGGCCAGCCATACACACCTCAAGTCACCACATCTAAGACCCAGACTATTAAATATGAGGGGTTTGACCAACAAAGCATATCAAGTCACTAAACTCTAGGAAATAGAAGGCTATATCTAGTAATTTACAACCCTAAAACCAATAGGGAGAATCTCTAGTGGCCAATAGGCACACATCACCAAACCAAGCAACAAAATACCAAAAACCCATGGAACAAGGCACTCATAAAAAGCAGAAGCTTAGAGTCTAAGAAGGCTCACCGTATCAAAAGAATGAGATGAGTTCTAGGAAGAAAATGACGAGCAAAGCCAATCTTTGGTAATCCAAATCTAAAACACTCGATAGCAAACTCAATGAAGCAAAAGGGCAAGAACGGTGGTGACTGCTCAAGAACTTGAGAAACAAGCAAAAGGCAGAATGTCAATTTTCAAAAGTAAGAAGGAAAAAGGGTTCTCTCACCTTATATAACCTAGATGGCCTCGTCGTTCAATTTAGAAATCGATCATCTACCCTCGATCTAACAGTCCAGTGAGTAACTAGGCTCAATCATCGCCACACTAATGGCTATAGGAAAATATGTGCATTTAATGTAGTAATAATGATATAGGTAGACAAAACGACAGAATAGAAATCTAAATAGTGGCATGGCTGATTGCAATTGCCAGCTTTTACCAGTGAACTATAATTCCCAGTCTACAGATCACACTGAGAGTTGGAGGGGCTAATATTGTGGATATTTTCAAAACCACACAAATAGGTTCGTAAAGCTTAATGGATGAGCCCAGTTGATAAAGGCCCAACTTCACCAGGATTGAGGTTGCAGGAGCAAGTTGCTAGGTCACCAAATGTGAACTCAAGGCACTGGCCAACAAGTATCAAGGCAGTAACCTTAGGTCATTAAAAATGAGATCTAGCCTGCAGCTCAAAGCATGCATTCCCAACCATCAATTCAGAAAAGATTGTTCGATTGCTTATTTAATGCGAATCTGTTATTAACTGTTGTAACTAATTAATAATTCATTTCTATTACAGAATATGTTATAATACCCTGGCCACTATAAAAGGGGGTAGAAATCATTATAAAAGGTACATAAACACATATAGAATACTAAAAAACTCAGCAAAAGACTGAAAATAATATAACTGTCAACATAGGCCTTGCGTCTGGTTGAACCATGTTAAAAAGCTCTTGGTGTCCCTTATTCTTTCTCTCTTTCCCTTCATTCCTTGCTCATTTGCATTCACAACCTGCAGTTTGAGTGCTAGACTTTGGTTGATTAGATTTTGTCGTCAATAGTAACCAATGTAGTAAGGTTGTCTAAGAAGGTTTTGAAGCTTAAGCCATCAACAGTAGTGTGATTGGTTGTGAAGCCAATCACAAAGGAACCACACTTGAAGGATGTTACCTATTAAGCAACATAATTACATTGAATCACCCAATTTCCAACCAACAAGGAAAAAAGATTTCATTTTATATAATATTTGGATTTAAGTTAAAAAAATTAATCTCATTCTATTTATAACTTTTGTATTCATTACTTTTAAGTTATTATAATTTTCTTAAATTTATCAGGATTTTGTTATAATTCATTTAATTTGGTAAAAAATACAAATTGTATCATTAACCTTAACATCATTCTAATATTTTATTTATCATGATAATATCAAAATCTATTTTTCAATTGAATTTATATATTTTTCAATATGTTTCAAACAAATTCTTTACATTCAAATTTAAACAATTCTATATATTAATACGAATTTGTGATAAATGCAACTTTTAAGTTAGCATAGCATTTCATACAATATTTATAGCATAAAATTCATTTATAAATTAATTAAAATAATTATTTTTGACATATTTTTCAAGCACTAAAATTTATTTGCAAATGAATTAAATTCATGGATAATTCTATATGGAGATAGACATCTTAAGAAGTTAACTTTTCCACCATTAAATTAAATAAATTGTTTTGATATTTACATAATGAATATTCCTATGTGTTAATAATTTATTAAATAAAATTATATCCAAAATATTCTAGAAATTTCTTTCCCTACTTTATTTATGCTCTGTTATATGTGAAAATCGGTTCAATCCTATTATATGCAAAAATGGCCTCGAGTGAACGAGCCCCGAGGGCGGCAAAGGCCAAGCCCCCCGCCTCGCCAAAGACGTCCAGTAAACTTTGCTTCGCCCTCCATCAGAAAGTGGCACAGCGAAGTTGTCCCGGCACTATCTCGCAAAGCAAGCCTCACCTCGCTTGTCGTAAGACAGCGACGCAACGAGGAAATCATAAGACCAGCTCGTCAAGTAGCCGATCACCTTGCTCGAGCCCACTACCTCATTGCAGCAGCACCAAGCTCGCTGCAGCAGTTCCCATGATGACCCTAAGCTAAGAATCCCCGTTTGGGGTGCCCAGCACCTCACTCGGTAAAGCAGCATCGAGCGGCAGACACAAATAGATACAAGTCTACAGCTAACCAAGGGGGCCCACCCCACAGCCTACATTCTGTAGTAGCTGGATTGTATCCTGTTTATTGTCTTTCTCATTTATATCTTGATGTAATATAACTGTAGCTTGTAATTAATGCATGTAACTTCTCCTCCCTCTATAAATAGGATTGCATTGTTAGAAGAAGGGAGAGAGCCAATTTTTTTATAGACACTCTACCAAAACAAAGAGCAACATTGTAACATTATAAATACACCATTGCAATAGCACACTATCATGGACGTAGGGTCCAGTCATATCTGAATTTGGCCAAACCACATTAAACTAGATATAAGCTTAAGATCCCGAAAGAATCCCCCTTTTGGCCGGAGTTTGGAGCATAACCAAAATTTGACATCAACATTTTGGCGCTGTCTGTGGGGATCTCACCTATTCTGGTTCATTCCTGCTGCAATGGCCAAGGGAAGAGCCATTAAAGCCTCAAATGCTCAATGCCATACTCCAAATGGTCATGTCTCGATAACAAACTCGCCTATTGCTCCCATCGTTAAATCAACTACTGGTGTTCCTTTAAATAGTTTAACATAATCGATCCTCGCCGCCAATAGCATCGATGAACCACAAACCTGGCTCTAACGTCAGGAGAAACTTGAGCACATGATGGGAAAACTGACTAAAATAGTCATGATACTAGTCCAAGCATAAGCCCAGAATGTACAGGCATGGACTAAACCCACTGTACCTGAGGTTGAATGTTTCAGTGAAGCCAACCAGGAATGGACCTCGCATCGCCATCCATATGGCCAGGGCAATGAATCGAACAACCAAGTCCCTAGCCAGGGACTGGGGGGCTTAGGTATCATGGTGGAAGATCTCCTTCAAAGAGTCAAGTGTTTGGAGGAGCATCCTCCAGCTCGAAATTACCAGAGGCGCTTTAAGGAGCAAACCTCTTTCTCTAGAGAGATCATGGAGGAACCTCTGCCATGTAAGCTTAAAGTTCCAGCCATTCCGCTATATGATGGAGACAATGACCTACATAACCATCTAGACTTGTTCAAGATCCAGATGGATCTTCAAGATTGTAGCCCCTTAATCAAGTGTTGTGTCTTCCTTACTACTTTGGGTGAAGTCCCTCGAGCGTGATTTAAGAGTCTCCCAGCTCACAGCATCAGTAATTAGGAGAAATATTAAGAAAAGTTTGTTGATTAATACCAAGCATTGCGAAAGTGACTTGCACCCCCATGCCACCTCGCTATGATTTTCCAGAGCAAGTAGGAGGCGCTGAAAGATTACCTCACCCATTTTAGGCATGAAGTCAATAATATTGAGAAACCTTCGGATGAGGCTATTCTGGCTGCCATCTTGGCGAGGCTCCACAGGGATGGAAAACTGTATAAGAGCCTATACAAATCCCTAGTAGGCAACCCAGGTGAGTTCTATGAGCGGACCGTGAAACAAATCAGGTGGGATGAGACTTTCGGCTCATAGAGAATCGAAACAAGTGGTTCAGCTTCGAACAGGAAAAGGAATAATTGTGGGAAAGGGAATGACAACCCCGAGTTCCAACCCACAAAGAAGAGCAAGGATGAGTGACCCCTATTCCAAGCTCGCCACAGCACCTACAGCATCTTGTCAGATGCTCGGGACAAGATTTTTGCAATGGAAAGGAACAAGGAAGACTTTGGAAAGCCTCCGCCCCTGAAGACTCCCGGCAAGTCCAGACTCAACCGAGGAAAATTTTGCACATATCACAACGAGTTCAGGCATGTCACTTCAGAATGCTAGATACTGCGAGATGCTATTAAGGATCTCATCAAAAGAGGTCGTTTGCATGATTACGTTGTGCAGCCTTCCAGGTAATAGTACAATCATCCCGACGGGACACCGAGCAAGAGTGATCCCCTACTATCAGGATAATCTTTTGAACTCTTGTATCTATTTGTAAATTGTATAAACATTTTGAATACAATTACTAATACTAATTTTCTTTTATCATGCTAGCAAAGTCCACAGTCCGCATGCTGTCAACTTATAGCAAACCTTATGAAAGGCTTCACACTCTAACCCTTCATTCAGTTAAGGCCCCTCGAAGCTCAATTCAGAGAAGAATTGACGAACACATAGCAAGTCGAGCTACGGGTTCACTGAGATGTGGAGACGCTCAAAATAAACTCATTTAGCCAGTTAAGCTGTGGGCTCGCTGAGGCGTGAAGATGCTCAAAATAAACTCATTTAGCCAGTTGAGCTGTGGGCTCGCTGAGGCATAGAGATGCTAAAAAAAACTCACTCAACCAGTTGAGCTGCGGGCTCACTGAGGCGTGGAGATGCTCAAAATCAGTTGAGTTGTGGGCTTGCTGAGGCATGGAGATGCTAAAAATAAACTCGCTTATGCCAGTGCAGCTGCATGCTTACTAAGGTATGGAGACACTAAAAAACACTCATTTATTTAGGCACAAGATCGCCCTGGCCACAAGATTGGCCACTCTTTTATTTAGGCACAAGATCGCTCCAATCACAAGATCGATCACCCCTTTTATTTGGGCACAAGATTGTCCCAGTCACAAGATCGGTCACCTTTCTATTTGGCCACGAGATCAACTCGAGCACAAGATTGCTCATTTATCAATTTCGCAGCTCCCATGCGAACTCAACTAAGTCACAGCTTTCATGTGCATTTGGCCATAAGATCGGCCTGAGCACGAGATCACTCATTTATCAAATTCGCAGCTCTCATGCAAACTTAATTAAGTCGTAGCTCCCATGCGTATTTATCTATTCGGCCACAAGATCGACCCGAGCACAAGATCGCTCAATTGATAATTTCACAGCTCATGTGTGAACTTATTTCATTATTCAATAATTTTCATACTAATTTGCTCATTTATTTGGTCATAAGATCGACTCGAGTGCAACATCGCTCCTGTTAACAACTCATGCTGTCTTCTGACTATACGCAGGTCGCACAGATGGTTCAAACCAAAGTGTTTGCAAAGGAAAATGACAACAAATGAAAATTGTGGAAAAGAAACTTTCATTCATTGAAAG
>JANHAO010004581.1:0-23970 GCA_026873985.1 Saraca asoca | reverse complement strand
ATCGACCCGTATTCGCCGGTACTAGCTACAACTACGCCATGCGCTTGCGGTTATTTTAAAACGTGCAACAAGTTTGTGCACATCAGCAACCTATATGGGCGTCAAAATCTTGTGCGGACTAAGGTGCATCCATACAACCTACTGGGACTCCGCATCTAAGTTATGCTAGTCGAGACATATCCATGCAACCTACCTAGGCACCAACATCTTGTGCAAACTAAGGCACATTTGTACGACCTGTCAAGACATCACATCCAAGTTGTGCTAGCTGAGGTGCATTTGTGTGACCTACCTGAGCATTCAATTTCTCACTAACTTAGGCGTTCAAGCATTTTGGTGCCCAAACTCATTACTGGCAAAGGCACTCTAGTGCTCGAGTTCATTATCAACCAAGATAGGCTAATGTAACTAATTGGTCATTCAACATGGTACATATCCTTTTAAGTCATGATTTATTGGTTGAAGCCCATTTATATTAATTTAATTTATGCTATTTGAGGTCAATTGGCCTATTAGGCACTCATTTTATCTAACGCTTATCAAATTATGGCTTGTAGGAACTCATTCATGTTACCAACCGCAACCTGCTAAATCACCAATATGATGTGCTTGGAAAAACAAAAATGTTACCCAAAGTTTCATTACAAAACCTCTATCAATGAGGTGAATTTACATGAAGATTCAAGGGTATAAATCAAAGTAAGCTTACAATTGACTGAGAAAGAGTTAAATTCTAACAAGCTGTGGGATCAGTGAGTAAGCCAAACTGCTCCAACTCTTCTTTACATTCCTTTCAAGCCTATAACTTTTTCCCTAACTTAAGTGCCCTAAGATACTTGGAGTGGAAAGATTAGTATATGAGGCAAGTAAGGCAACTACTCAAATCTCCTCTAGTCCTCTTGAGCAAAGAGAACATCCTTCAGCTTCATCACCCCAAGGTACTCAGAGACCTGGGGACACCTTATGCCACCATGCAAGGAGGCAAAAGAGTAGTGGTGAAAGAGCTACCTTATTCAGTATGACCAATGGAGAGGATACAAAGAAAGGCAACAAACTTCCCAGGATCCTCAAAGAGGAATTGTTTATAGGAGCTTCCTATAACAAAACTTCTTAGGACCCTCAAAGAGGAATGGTCACAACAAGCCATACACGCTTTTTAGTACTTCACCAAAAGCCCAGGCTATTGGAAACATGGGGGATTAAATAAAGCACCCATTAGATCATTTTATGGAGAAGGAAGAAGGGTTTCTCATACCTTATATAGATTGGTCTGGCTTCACCAAAGAATCTAAAGGATATCCAGCTGTTCTTAATTGAACAGTCTAAAAGAAAATAAGGCTGCCATGCCAATGGCTATGAAACATGCATAGTATAAAGCATGGCTTGGTGCAGATAAAGTGAAAAATTGACACTTGAAATGATAATGTGGTAGACTGTAAACAAAGACTTGTCAACACTATATAATATAAACAAGGACTTTACTAGAAAACTACAACTTCCAGTCTACAAAGCGAACTGAAAGTTAGGGGTTAATGTTGTAAGTATTTTTGGGAAATACAAAATGGGTTGGCAAAAGCCCAATAAGAGAAGAGTCCAATAAAAAAGGGTCTAAATCACCCAGAAAGCTAAAGTCGCTTAATAGAGGTACCAACTCTCTAATCGTAAACTCAGGACATAAGATAAGACTGAGATTCCAACTTATTAAGGACAGACTTTAATTCACTAGTCAAAGCATGATGCCCCAACCATCTTTCAGAAGACTCACTTTGATTGAACCTGAGCACGAAACTAACTAGCATGGCTAGCAGGTCGCCTGACATGAGCTCAGACTGCCAAACGAGCTACCTTAAGCATAGGTACAGAATGTTGAAGTCCAGTTATTAGCTAGAGGCACATTCTCTCAATCGACAAGTCAGCCCCCAAAACTGACACATCAGCTTCCAAAAATCAACAATAAATTGTCAAGCATTTATTACCTATAGTGGCAGAAAAGATAGTTTTACAACTTATCAAATTACACTTGTAACCCTCACTATCTCTATAAGTAGGAAGAAAAATCATTGTAACACATATATATAGTGAAAAATACATGTAGAAACTCTGCCAAAATAGTGAGGGAACTCTTGTACTATTACTCTGCTAAGATACATAAAGAAACTATCGCACAAAAGTGCATATAAATCACCGTGGACATCAGGGTCACACTGACTTTAGCTAAACCACGATAAAAAGCTTTTGGTATTCATTGTTCTTCCTCTTCTTCTATCTCTTCCTTGCCCATATACACACTTGCAACTTACAATTTAGGGGTATACTGGACTTTATCCATTGATCGATTTTCACCGTCAACATCAACATACAAACAAATTAGCATAACATAGTCATTACTTACTTTAGTATAAACACATTTATATCCTATATTATGTGAAAACCCATATGACAAAATTTCTCTATGAAATTTCTCATGCCATTATTTAGGGGCTTCTTTTAGTCCATACAAGGATTTTACTAGTTTACAAAACTTATGTTCATTTCCCAGTAGAACAAACCCTTTAAGTTATTCCATGTAGACCTCCTCATCGAGATCTCCATTTAGGAATGCTGTTTTAACATCCATTTGATGAACATGTAGGTCATAAATTATTGTTAAAGCAAATATAATCCTTATAGAAGTAATTATTACTACTAGTGTATATGTATCAAAATAATTGATACCTTTTTTGTCGAAATCCCTTAGCTATTAACATGTCTTTGTAAGTGTGTAAAGTAGCATCAGTGTGGTACTTTCTTTGAAACAACCACTTATGACCTTTAAGTGTAGAAGTAGGAGGCAAATCAACAAGTTCTCAAGTGTGGTTTGACATGATTGAATCCATTTCATTTTGTCTAGCATTTTTTCAAAAAGCTACATCTCTAAAATTTATAGCTTCTTTATAAGTTTTAAGATAGTCTTCCACTTGAAGAATAATAGAGATTGTTCTCATAACTCTATCTTTATTACCTTTAACAAAGTAAAAAGAAATATGTTGAGAGTCAATCTCATTTGATCTAAGAGTTTTAGCTTTTTGGACTCTAACGATTCTCCTTTGTTTACTAGATTGCTTATTAACCTCTTGTTCACTAGGTTGCTCATCAACCTTTTGTTCATGAGGTTGCTTGTCAACCTTTTGAGATATCTTTCATAGTATAATTTCACTAAGTGAGGATTGAACTTTTTTACTTGAGGTTAAAAGATGTTCAAAGAACTCCACATCTCTAGATTCAATAATGACATTTGACTTTGAATTTAGAAGTCTATAAGCTTTGCTATTTGAGACATAACCAACAAATTCACATTTGATCCCTTTAGGACCCAACTTGATCCTTGTTGGATCATTATTCCTGTAATATGTAAGACACCCTACACTTTACAATACTCTATGTTAGGCTTCCTTTCCTTCCATAATTTATATAAAGAATTTTGACTTTTCTCCATAGGTATCCTATTTAATATGTAACAAATAATAAGAAGTCCTTCACCTCACAAGTCAAATGGCAATTCAGCATGTAACAATAAAGCATTGACAATTTTTAAATAAATTTTATTTCTCATTTCAACTAGACCATTTTATTCAGGTGTACGAAAGGCTAAACATTCATCAATAATGTCATTTTCTTCACAAAAATTATTGAAATCTTTAGAAAATATTCTTCCCCTCTATCATTTCTCAGAATT
Organism: Saraca asoca; assembly: GCA_026873985.1. Taxonomy (NCBI): domain Eukaryota; kingdom Viridiplantae; phylum Streptophyta; class Magnoliopsida; order Fabales; family Fabaceae; genus Saraca; species Saraca asoca. The sequence goes on along the minus strand of JANHAO010004581.1, from coordinate 20,255 downwards.
TTAATTTTTTTTCCTAATTGATTTTTTATTTCATCCTTATAATTCTTAAATACATTAAAAGTCTCATCTTTGTGCTTCAACAAATACACATAAATATATCTATAACTATCATCAATAAAGGTTATGAAGTATCTATTACCTCCCCTAGTTATCATACCATTTAATTCACATATATTTGAATGAATTAAATCTAACAAGTTAGTGTTTCTTGCAGCACTTTTAAATGGCTTCTTAGTCATTTTATACTTAAAACACACAATTCACAATTTTTAAATTTATTTATGTCAAATGAAATTAAACCATTTTTTTCCATTCTTTTCTTTGTATAACACATGCTTATCTATAATGCCACAAAGAAATAAAATCTAGCATATAAACAAAATTGTTTCTTTTATTAATAATAGAATCATAGGTTACAGTTGACAATTTGACCATTCCATCAATAGAATAGCCTTTTTTAACAAAGACACCATTACACCACAAAATTAATTCTCCCAATTCAAATACAGATTTAATACCCAGTTTGCCTAAAAGATCTCTAATAACAAGATTTTTATTCATATCAAGAACATGAAATACATTAGTGAGAGTTACTTGCTTGCCTGAAGTAAAAGCAAGTTCAACATTTCCCTTACCAAGTACCTTGGACCTTCCTTCATTTCCCATTTTAACCTTTTGTCTATCATCAATTTCTTTGTAATTCTTGAAAAAGGGCTTGTCATAGCAAGCATGAATAGTGGCATATATGTCATACTACCAACTAGAAACTTTACCTTAAATGGCATTGATCTTGCTCATTGTGCCGATGACATCACCATTTTCCTTTAAGGATTTTAACCTCTAATTTTTGAATTTTCTTAAATCTAGAATCTCTAGCATAATGACTAGGTTTTCCACACATAAAGCAACCCTCTTTCTTGAGCTTCTTGAAGTTTTCTTAATCCTTTTTTAGACCAAGTGAAATTTCTTTGTTTTGTTTTCCTTTGTTGGAATTGTTTGAAGGTTTACCCATAGAATTGGCCTTGTTATTACCTTTTCCTTCTTGTCTCTCACCCTTAATTCCTCTTCAATGTGAAGATATTTTTAAATTTCTTCCAAAAAAATTCTTTGGAGTCATGAAATTTTTTTTCCTATATCCTTTCCAAGATGATGACAATTTTGCTATAATTGCATCAATTTGAAAAGATTCAAGAAGTTTGATCTTTATAGCCCTCAATTGGTTTATTATAACTTACAGTTCATGCACTTGTGCTAAAATAGGTGCAATATCATTAAATTTATATTCAAAATACTTAGAAATCAGAAACTTTTTGGTACATCTCTCCTCTCCCTTGTATTTGAATCCTAGAGCTTTCCAAATTTCAATTGCAAAAGATTCAATGGTGTAGAGATTATAAAAATGATTTAATAGAGCATTGAGAATGTGGCCATTACACATATTCTCATCTTTCCCTCTTTTTTTTCTATGTGCCTTAAGTTTATTAGAATCATCATCTTTTGATGGGGGAATTAAAGGAAGATTTGGATCAAGTACAAAAAAAAAAATCTTGAAAGTAATAAGTATGAATTTCAATTTGTCCTTCCATCTAATGAAATTTGTGCCATCAAAACAATCAAGGTGAACAAAATCTTGGTTCATCATCTTCATTGTTGCAGTTTCCATGGTGAAAATATCATTTTTAGAATATTAGAGATTTATGGAAGAATACAACAAATATAGGATTGAAACACACTGAAGAACGCTTTCCTAAAAATGACATTTGTTCCCTTTCCTCTTGAGATTGTTGTGAGATTTAATACAAATAGCTTTAGTGGATATGACAAGCTTGAAGAATTTCTACACTAATCATATAGGGAAAAATTCTTTTAGGAATGCAAGGAAAGAATTCTAAAGAAGTTTGAAGAGTTTAGATATTTGTTAATTGTAAAGTTTTTTTTTTAAAGAATATGTGTAGTTTTCTTTTTTGACTGTTTAAATAGATAGGAAACCATTATCTTAATGAAAAGATACACCTTATCACAAAATAACAAATTTTAAAAAGTTAAAACTATTAAAATGAAAAAACACTTCTTTTCACAAAATCAGCTTATTAAATAGGAAAAGGGAATTGTTAATATTCAAATTGTATTCATTTTATATTTGAACAATTTTCCAACAACTTTTGCTACAATAATCAATGTTCTTAAGGTGAGAAAAATTCTTGCATGCAAAGTCCAGATAAAATAGATAAACTCTAGAGATAAGCTTATATAGATACTGGAATGAGGTTTTTCTTTAAAAAAAAAAGGCAAAAGGAAAAACACTAGTTAGGTATTTAGAATTATTTTGTCAGTTTTTGTGTTTTAAGTCACTAGATTAAATATATGATTGTAAAATAATTAATAAAGAATAACCATAAGATTTTCAATAACTAAAAATTCGATACAACTTATTAATTTCATCTCTAAAAATGTGTAAAAAAAACATGTAACAAAGAAGGACATCTATTTATTTTAATAAACCTCTTCTGAAACTCATGTTAACAGAGTGGGTAGATTTTTTTTTTTTTAATTATACAGTAAGTGGCTATTTCTTTTTTTTTTTTTAATGTTATTTTTCAACCACATTTACTTTTATCTCTTTTCTAACATCTATCACATTTACATTACCTATCAATTAAGTAACTTTTTTTATTTCATATTTCTATTTTATTTATTCTTTCTCTTTCTTCTAACTTCCAATCACATTTGCATTATCTATCAATTAAGTAACTTTTTATATTTTATTATTTTTTAAATAAAAATATTTATTCCACTTAACTTCTTAATTTATCTAGTGGGGCCAATAAAAGCTAAAGCTTATACAATAATGAAATTTTACAACATGTTAACGCATTGCAATTACAAATTTATAGTACAATACTAATTTATTATTTAATAAAAACATATTAATAAACTAACGTATTACAATAATCTAATAGTGCATTTTATTTTAATTTTCTTAAAAAATATATTATAACATAATAATATATTTACTTTTTTAAATAACAAATTTATCACAATTAATCATGGAATAAAAATATGGCATTTGTTACTTAATATTTAACTATTGTATAAAAATATGACATTTGTTAACCTGCATTGGTTAAAGAACATTTAATAGTATTGAAAATATAACATTTTTAAACATTTATGTACTTTTATTTAATTCATTATTAAAATTTTATATTAGATTGAGAGCGAATTAAACAAAAATACATAAAATTTTGAAAAGTTTATATTTTTATTGTCAATAAATATTGCTTAACTAGTATCCACTAGGACTTTAAAAATATTACAAGTAATGCTACTTACACTCCCTTATATTAGCCCCTTATTACCTTTCTATATCAAGAAAGAAAACATTTTTTTTATTTGTTAAAAGAAAGGTTGAGTCAACAAACTTTTCTTGGTATGCAAAGAGAGTGATGGAGGAGTGAATATAGAGAAATGTAAGTAGTATTACTCAAATATTACTTCCACTTCTTATCAAAAGTATAGTAAATATAATTTATAAATTTTTAATCCCCAGTCATTAATAGAATGAACAATTAAATAAAATATACGAAAATGATATTAAAGTTCATGTTTTCTATTAGAGGATTGCAAACCATTTGATATCAAATTTTTCTTAACATTAAGTACCGTAATACCCCTTGTATATAAGATATTTTTCACGTTGGAATTCTCTTATTTTGAACATTTTAATTCATAAATTATGCTGAGTTAAGTCCAGATAATTTGGAACATTAATATAGTGACATAAAGTTATTAGGTTCAATTTGATACTATAGCCTGTCTTTGAGTATTAGGTTGGATTACTGTGATAGATAAGATCCAAATCTATTTTTTACTATTATTTATTGATGGGTCCCTACTTCTATGTCTCACATAGTCAGATCGTATTTTCCACATTAGATTGTTATCTTACAATTTCCCAATTAAGGATTAGAGCTATCAGAATAATAATTCTGTCAAGAAAAAAAGATCAATGGATTAAGTAGGAAGTTTAAGTAATTCTAATCCTTCTTAAATCAATTTTACATTTTATCATATCACAGTCACATAATTGAAAGGCTAAAGTTAGAAATTATTAAATTTATTTTAGTAAATGATATCAGAGCCTGACTAATTATGTGATTATGATTGATAAGATGTAGATTTTATGATGTAATTTTTGTTTGAATAATATGATATACAATAGGCTATTTTGGCAATCAGATATGCTGTGAATCATTAAATTTATTTCATAGCTTTTGATATTATATACTTGATATTTTGGAATTCTTTTATTTTAGAATTTATGATTCATAAATTATGATGAGTTAATGTCAAGATAATTTAGAGCACTAATATAATGATATAAAGTTATTAGGTTCAACTTAATACTATAGTTTGTTTCTAGATATTGGATTGGATTATTGTAATGGGTAGGATCCAAAACCATTTTTACTATTATTTATTGATGGGTCCTTACTCTTATGTCTCATATGGTCAATTAGTATTTTTTTCTATCAGATTGCTATCTTACAGTTTTCCAATTGACGACCAGTGTCATCAAGAGGAATGATTCTATCAAGAAAAAAAGATCAATGAATTAAGTAGGAAGTTTAGGTAATTCTAATACTTCTTAAATCAATTTTGCATTTTATCATATTACAGTCACATGATTGAAAGGCTAAAGTTAAAAATTATTAAATTTATTTTAGCAAATGGTATCAGAGCTTGACTAATTTTGTGATTATGATTAATAAAATGTGGATTTTGTGATGTAATTTTTATTTGAATAATATGATATGAAATAAGTTATTTTGGTGATCAAATATGTTATGAATCATTAAATTTATTTCATAACTTTTGATATTAGATACCTAATATTATGTATGAAATTTAATGTGTTTAATTGTACAAAACTCGATCATAATTGTATGAGAAATTTTGTGTTTTAAAACTCATTTTGTGATTGTTTTCTAGTATAATGTAAATTCTAGAATTTATGACAATCCTTGATGTTGAAGTTAATCAAATTAGGTTAATACATTTAGCAATTGGTATAGAGTTAAAACCGAAAATACATGGCTATAATCCAGTATGTTAACAAGTTTTTGGATTTTGATAGTTTTGAGAAAGTGAAAAATTCAAATGTTTAAGTGAGCAATAACTAGTTTTCCAGGTTATCAAACTTGTTTAAACTTTTTAGTTTTTTCTGTTACTGTAAAAGGATTCATCATAAGCATAAATCTTAAGATCACTTTAATAAAATTTATGTTGAAAATGATTTTAAAACTAAAGTTATATTGTGGTTTCATTACTAAATTTTATTTTTGTTATTTTTGTTAATGAAAACTTCAGTTTGAATTAGAATTTGAGTAGGTTGAGTAGGAATTTAAAATTTTAAAAATATTTTTTTATAGGTCATTACGAAATTTGAATAAGGTCTCATGACCCAAGTTGTAGACTCGACGAGAGGTTGAAGACAACTTTATTTATGCATGACCCATGCATGCAAGGTGTATATGGATCACGTGTTGCCTTTCTAATAGTTTTTGTGGTGGTTTTCCACTATTGGCCTTCACTCTCTGAGGTGATATTTTAGGATATTTAAAAAATATTTTGAAAATGAAAATTATTTAATTAATTTTTGTACTAATTTTTTGAATAATTAAATTATGTTATTTTGGTATAAAAATTTTACTATATGATTTCTACAATTTTAGCTACAGTATGTAATTTTTGTAGAGTTATTTGATGATATTTGGATGTTGAATAATTTTGATCGACATAGAATATTATTATATGAATTATTTATGACTCATATTATGCTATTAAATTTTGTGTAATTGCATTCCCTACCTTTCGTGGGACTAGTTATATAAAATTTTGTTAAAAATAAAATAGTTTTGTGTGATGTTCAGGAGAGTATTGTATTAATAATATTACATACCTTTTGATATGGTATTATTAATATGATTTGTTGGCAATAATGTGAGTGTAAGGTTAAACATTATGTTCTTAGAATTTTAAATTCTCTTTATAGTTAGGCTCTAAGAATGTAATGTTTAATTCTTGTATTATATTATAAGGTTTTAAATAGCCTTTTGGCATTAGATCTTATAATCTAATACTGTGAATAATCGCATAGTGAATATTTGAGAAAAATACAAGCATGAGTAAAGTTTTCATATGAGTTAACCTGTTAATAATTTTCCTTAGCTTCTTTTCTTATGCAATTAACTTCTGTAAAGACGTTAAATGAGATAAATTATGAGGACTAAGTAGAGTCATTAAATTTATACTTGACGGCAATCTTGATTTGGAGCTTTGAGAACAGAAGCATGTCATAGATGTAAATTCAAGTGCTGATTTGAAAGTAAAACATGAGAAGTGGACATACTCAAACCAAGTGCATTTGATGACTATAAAGTACACCATGGATAAAACAATTAGACAGAGTATTCCTGAATCTAAGAATGCCAACACTTTTCTTGAATCAATTGCTAAAAAATTTGTAAAGTTTGATAAAGCTGAAAAAGGTCGCTAACTCTTATTACATGAAAAGATCATATATGATGGTGTTAGTAGAGTGCAAAAATATATTATGAAACTAGTCCATTATTATAACAAGTTAGAGAGCATGAATGTCGATCTGGGTAAAAGTTACTTAATCTAGCATGCATAGGAGTCATTACCTGCTGAATTTGATGTTCTGAATAATCTTATAATATCCAGAAAGGTGAATGGACTATAAATAAACTGATTTTCATTATTGCACAAGTAGAGGATGATATGAGGAAGAAAAAGGTGAAAACAGTTAACCTGGTTTCTCATAGATCAGCTTTAAGGCAATAGAGAGACAACAAAGAAAAATTATCTCATGATAAGAAATATAATGGTGTGAAAGATAACCATTACAAGCTTCAGAATGCTCAATTCAAAGGAAATTTTAGGTTTTACAAGAAATATAGGCATAATAAGGTGAATTACTTTAAATATAAGAAGTGACTTGAGGAAAAAAAAAGTACCTTTCTAGCTCTAGTGTGTTTTGAGTCAAATATAGTTGATATTCTTTCAAATACTTGGTGGTTGGATACTAGTGTCACTATTTACGTGACATTCTTTAAGGGCATTGAGAAACCTGAGGAACTAAGTGATAGAGAATTTATTGTTTAACTTGGAAATGGTGATAGAGTACAAGAGGAGCACATAGGAGGTATTTCTTTTATGTTTATTTATTGGACATGTCTTAGAACTTAAAATCATTGTTTATATACCCTCTGTGAGGAGAAACTTGATTTCAATTGTTGCATCAGATTTTTATGGATATTATTATTCTTTTAGTAATAGAAAGTTCAATTTATTGTATAATTCATGTGTTGTTAGTTATAGTGTGTTATCTGATAGGTTATATAATATTAATTTGGATCTTGATTTTGCAAAATCAATTAATATTGTGATTGGAACAAAGAAAAGTACAATCAATGATAATTCTTCAATGTTGTGGCATAGGTATTTGGGTCACATTTCCATAAAAAGAATATGAAGGTTAATAAAGGAAGGGGTCTTATATGATCTGGATTTTTCAAATTATGACACTTGTGTAGATTACATAAAAGGAAAACTTCCTATTAGAGCTTAAAAGGGAAAGAGAAATAGAAAACAAGATACTTTGGAATCAATCCACACTAACAAATATGGACCCATCACATCTATTGCCATGAGTGGTTACAAGTACTTTTTCACCTTCATAGATAACTACTTCAGATTTGAATGGATAGAATTACTCATTAAAAAATCTAAGTCACCCAATGCCTTCAAGTTTTTTAAAGTTGTCGTTGAGCTTAAACTGGGAAAGAAGATCACATGTGTCAACCCTAATAGAGATGGTAATTACTATGGTAGGGATGATAAAACTGGAAGAAATCTTGGTCCATTTGCTAGGTATTTGTAAGAATGCAAAACTGAAGCCATTTACATAATGCCTGAAACAATAAAATAGAATGGCATAACTAAAAAGAAAAATAAGACACTCATAAATATGGTAAGATGTATGGTTGCACATTCCTTATTGCCAGAGTTTCTATGGGGTGACATTATAAAAACTGCTACCTATATTCCGAATCAAGCGTCGAGTAAGTCGGTACCCAAGACTCCATATGAGCTATTAATTAATAAGAAGCCTAGTTTAAAGCATTTTCATATCTGAGGTTGTAAGGTTGAGGTGAAACCATATATTCCCTCCATAAAGAAACTTGATTCAAGAATAATATCTAGATATTTTATTGATTATTGCACTAGTTTAAGAGGCAGTAAGTTTTATTGTAGTACTCATTTTACAAGAGTTGCTGAATCAGATAGAGCTATATATTTTAAGGATAAGTTGGATTGTAAGAGTGAAATATTCTATATCACAACTTTCAAAGAAGAAAATATTGTAATTCCACTAGCATTATAACATGCTGAATCATCTTCTGCTATCCCACACGATGATCCAGTGCATCCAATTGTAGAGGTTGTGAAACCAAATGAGTTAACTGATGAAATTCCATTGAAGAGATCTCAAAGAGTTCACAAATCGACGATCTCTAATGATTATTTGATTTACTTGTAGGAACATAAATTTGATGTCAGTGATAAGACTGATCCCACTACATTCTCACAAGTTATGTCTAGCCCGAACTCATTAAAATGGATAAGTGCAACGAAAGATGAATTAGTTTCTATGTATAAGAATCAGGTGTGGGATTTAGTTAAGTTAATTATAGATTTTAAGCTAGTCAAATATAAACGGATGCTCAAGGTTGGATTAAGAGGTACAAGGCTAAACTAGTAGCAAAAAGTTACATTAAGAAAGAAGGCATTGACTATAAAGAGAATTTTTCGCTAGTTTCTACTAAAGACTCATTCCAAGTTGTTATGGTGATGGTAGTTCACTTTGATTTAGAGCTATATGAGATGGATGTCTAAATAGCCTTCTTAAATGGTGACTTGTTGAGAACAATATATATGAAATAGCTAGATGGTTTCCAAGAGAAAGGGCATGGAACACATTGTGTGTAAACTAAAGAAGTCCATTTATGGCTTAAAAGGAGTGTCTAAATGATGGTATCTCAAGTTTGATGAGATAGTAATTTCTCTTGGATTCAAGGAGAGTAATTTCTCTTGGATTCAAGGAGAATGATGCAAACCAGTATATATATATATATATAACTGATTGCAAGCAGCATTATAATTCTGGTTCTAAATGTTGATGAAATTCTTCTTGCAATTAATAATGTGAATATGTTGACTGGGATAAAGCAAATGCTATCACAACACTTCAATATGAAATATCTTGGGAATGTCTTTCTTGTTTTAGGCATTAAGATTCATCATGATAGATCTTTGGGTGTTCTTGGCTTGTCTCAATGATTGCATATCAAGAAAATTCTGAAGAAATTCAACATGTCTACATGTTCTCAAGCTTCTTCACCCATCTGGAAGGGTGAAATCTTTTAAAAGACCTAGTGTCCTCAAAATGATGAAGAAAGGCAAAAAAAATGAAAAAAAAATGTCTTATATACGTTAAACATAGGTAGCCTAATGTATGTTCAGGTATGTACACGTCCTGATATAGCATATGTTGTTAGTGTATTGGGGAGATACTTGAGTGATCATGGTAAAAGGTCTTGGACTACAACCAAGAGAGCGATAAGGTATTTGCAAGGTACTAAGGATCACATGCTGACCTATAGAAAAATGGAAGATTTCATTGTTACAGGCTATTCAGACTCAAACTCAAACTTTATATGTTGTTTGAATGATCATAAATTAACATATGGATACATTTTATGATGACAAGATAAGCTGTGTCATGGAAAAGTAATAAACAATCCATTATAGCAACCTCCATTATGGAAGCAAAGTATGTCACATATTTTAAAGCTATTCGTGAAGCCATGTGGTTAAGGAATTTTATTACTAGCTTTTCTATTATTAAGAGCATCTCAAAGCCCTTAACCATTTATTATGACAATACTGTTACTATGAACTTCTCTCTGAACAACAAAAGCTCTATCAGTACAAAACACTTTAATGTAAAATATCAGTTTGAGAGAAAGAAGATATGTGAGCATATTATATGTAATGAGTATGTTTCTATAGACTGCATGCTCACAGATTTACTGACCAAAAGCTCAACTATTGGAATATATTATAATCATGTAAATAAAATGGACTTGGCCAAGTCTTATGGTGTTTTAGGTTAGTGGGAGTATTGTGTTGTTTTTTGTTATTTATCTTAAGATGTGTTAAAATGAAATATTCATGATTTTACCATATATATTATTTAAGTATATTATCTGGTTATGATATGTTATTAAAGATATTTAAAACCTATCTCACTACTGTATTGAAAATATCAATTCTTATATAGCATCTTGGGTGCATGCTAGAACCATATAGTGGAGATTTGCATATAGTCACATTATGTAAATCTCACTTTACACATTTTATGTTTGGTCATCAAAATATAAGTGCACAGTGTGTATGACATCAATATACCTTTCAGATATAATGATCAACATCATTGGAAGCTTATGATTTTAATAGACTTATAGGTATAATAGTATCATAATTGTCTTGACATTAATTCAAAAGTGACCATAGTTTATGAATTATGTTATCCAAGTGGGAGATTATTGGAATTCTCTTATTTTGAACTTTATAACTCATAAATTTTAATGAGTTAATGTCAAAATAATTTGGAGCACTAATATAGTGACATAAAGTTATTAGGCTCAATTTAGTACTATAACTTATTTCTATGTATTAGGTTAGATTACTATGATAGGTAGGAGCCAAACCTATTTTCACTATTATTTACTGATAAGCCCCTACTCCTATATCTTATATGGTCAGATAGCATTTTTTCCACTAGATTGCTATCTTGTAATTTCTCAATTAAGGACTAGAGCCATCAAGAGGAGTGATTCTTTCAAGAGGAAAAAAATCAATGGATCAAGTAGGAAGTTTAGGTAATTCAATTCTTTTTAAACAATTTTTGTATTTAATTATTTCATAGAGATTATTAAATTTATTTTAGCATTCCATAGATGTAATTGAGTATAAGTCCTAAAGGTAAATGAGTATATAAATAATGAAAGAACCTTTTTCATTACTTTAGTACTTTTATCTTCTTTTAGTTATTTGATTATACTAATGGGATTTCAAGTACTATAGAACTTTGAACTTTCATGTCTTGATATTTATCTCATAAAAAGAAAGATATATCTTCAAAATATAATCCTAATTTTGTTGTATGCTTTAAAGTTTCAATTTTCAAATGAAGCAATATTTTCAATTAAACTTGATTGTGGAATTGATTTACTATGCTAATTATTATTTTTCAAATAGCTTATAATTTTATTTTAGAATAATTTTATATATATTCACTTTATACACAAATTTTTATAAAATAATTAAAATACTTTTTATAATATAATTGATAAACACTCATAAATAAATAGTAGAATCAGTCTGTGCAAATATGCAGGACAAATTCTAGTTAAGATATAAATATATATCCTATAACTCAACAGTAGATAAACTCATCAATTTGTCTTTGAAAATATGTGCTTGAATCCATAACATTTCTCAAAACAGAATAATGTTGGTTGCGGCATTGCTTTTCATTCACTGTTACTTTGGTTACCCATAAATAATAATCAAATTGCACATATAATCGACAAGTACCCACTATTTAGTATCTATGTTTAAATAGAGCACAAAGTTAGGTTTTCATATAATTTAAAGGTCATATTAGTAAAGTTATGTGATGATGTGGCAGTGGTGAGATCTTATCCTCCCAACGTTGTAAGTTATAATATTAGGCATACATGACTTGTATAGAGGTAGTCTAGTAAAAAGTTTTTGAACCAAACAAGTAGAAATTGCAAAATGGAGAACAAGCAAAAGCGATGCCGGTAGCCACCAAAAACCAACTATTTGGCAATGTTGCACCAACTTCTACACTCTCAAACAGATCCCTACTTCCATGGTCATCTACGGCTTCAACTTCTGATATCCATGCCCTCAAAGAACTCATTTCTGTCAGTGACATAATTCTTATAGGCACAATAAATATGCCCACCAAGGGTTCGTTCATATTCCTAAACCAAATGCTTTCATGTATAATACAATGATTAAGGGTTCAGCTTAGAGCTCAAACTCTGTAAAAGTAATTACACTCTATACTCAAATGGAAAATCAAGAAGTTAAGTTTGATAGATTCACTTTCCCTTTTACATGAAAGGCTTGCACAAAGTTTTGCTGGGCCAGGATAGGTATGGCAATCCAAAAGAAGGCTATGAAATTTGGATAGGAATCAAATAAATTTGTGTGGAATACCCTTATATTCTTTCATGCTAACAATAAAGCTTTAAATATTGCAATTGCACTTTTTAATGATTTGGTCAAAAGGGATGTTGTTCCTTAGTCTGCATTGATGTATGACAATACATGTAAAATGATGGAATTTAAGCATTGCTTGCCGATTAGGTGTGCTAGGCATTTAAAAAAAGCTTGTAAGGTTCATGGAAATGTGGTTCTTAATGCAATTATTTGGAGGACTCTATTTGAAGCTTACAGGGTTCATGGAAATGTGGAGATGCAGGGTTCAGGGTCTAATTAAAAAATTTTTCTATATTGCTTAACTGGGAAAGATTGTTTTTCAAATTATAAGAGGCATAAGTGTCAATTATCTTGTAATACCCTGAATTTTCTAAGATAAGTTTTGGTAATAAAATAAGGAAAATCAAAATTTCAAACAAATTCAAAATTATAGATTTGAAGCTACAAGAGACTCAAATATAATAGAAATAGATTATATAAAATTTTAGAAATATTTCGAAGATCAAGTTATTATTATGAAGGTTTGAAAGATAAAAATTCATATTTTTGGGAATTAATTTCTACACAACTTTGAAAATATTGAAACTAAGGTTATGGATATTAGATGAATACAAAATTAGAGCTGTTGTGAAGGTATTTAATTTAACAAATTTATATTAAAATTTCATGATCACTGGTGATTGACAAATATGTTAAATTTGAGTTCAAAATGGAAGAAATAGAAAAGTTACTAAAAAGGGAAAATGATTAACTTGTAGTTATTGGAAATTTGACCTTCTTTTCCCATTTTGCCCTCCAGTAAGCTGGCTTCTCATTTTCTTTTTCTTGGCTTCAACCTAAAGAAGTCATGCAGACTTTACCATCTTCTCGTCCAAGCTTCTATGTTCTTTCTCTACCTTCACTTTCTCTCTTTACAAGTAAGCTCACTAACTCTTTTTATTATTTTTTTCAAATTTTTATTGCTGAATCTTCTCTTCTTTCTCTTCATTATAATATCAAAATCATGCTAATTCATTAGATGAAACTTTATATATGAATTTTTGAAAATTTTTATTACTATTTACATCACTATTCAACCCATAAATCGACTTAGTTTTTCTAGCGTTTTAAAGCATGAAACTGTTAGATATAGCTGGTTTTCATTTAGTTGGACTATAATCTAAATATATAAGCTTAGTTGAAGAGAGAAATCTTTAGAAAAGTTTAAAAGCTAATAGACTCTTCCTTTGTGTTCTTGAATAGTGTAGGCAGATTTGGTGATTTTAGCTACACTTTTATGTTTCCAATTGTCAAGGTGAATATCTCTAACCACTCTTATGAGTTGATATATGTTTCCTACTTGAGATCTACTAAATAAATGATGTTAGTTAATGAAATGATTTTTGAGATTATGAGGCATAATTTATGATTGAATGGATTGATTAATAAATTGATCAGTTTGTGAATGAACTAGTTAGGTTTTATGTATATTTTAGCTATTAAAATAGGTTGTGATAAGACTCTATAATATATAAAGAATTGGAAATTGTCTTCCCTTATTTTTTTGCAATTGCCTGCAATTTTTGCTTGTGTAATTTGAATCATAGCCTTTTAAACTAAACCCATGATCATGTTCACAGAAACCCAAAAGCTTTGGTCTTACAATTCGAATAAAGATTTGAACTAGATTCAAGGCAATTTGAATTGACCTTCCTTACTCTGATTTTCAATTCTACTCATGATTCTAATCGCATTTGAAATTAGAATTTCTAAATTTTTGCACATTTTGGCAAACAGATTTGCATATTTAACTAAATTTCTTCAAGTTGAATTGAGTCTTTCACATTTGAATTCTTTAATTTTGATCATGATTCTACTCGAATTTCTTTAATGATTTTGATCACGATCCTGATCACAGTTCCAGAAATTTTTGCATTTCTTGGCTCATTTACACACCTCTCGAATCTATATTAGATGTTACTTAGTTTATTCTTAATTAAACCTTGTGTATCAATAAAAGAATCTTATGAGAATAATTGATAAATGAGAAAGTATGGTATGCTTATTAATGTGAATGGGAATGTTACAATGTATTTATCGTGAATACCTTTGTTATGTAAAGTGTGATAGCATTTGTAAGCTATGAAATGGTGTGTGACATCATGAATGACACTGAAATGTTATCATGTGATATTGATGAGGTATGATGGGGAATAATGAACCGGATCTTGGATTTACGCATTCTAATTGATGAGTGAGATAAGGATGGATTGAAGGGATAAGACTGGGATTGAAGGGATAAGGTTGGATCAAAGTAATAAGAAGATTTACTTTTATTGTTATGAAATATTTGAATTTCTTATTGCCATATGGAATGTTGAAATATATTATCATGTGATCGAAATATATAGTGAGCTAAAATGATGGTTGGTGGCTATGAGATCTTAACTCGACACAGCATTTAAAGGTAACATAATGTGAATTTTTTTATATGAATCCCTAATAATTGATAATTGCTCATGAAGGTTTATATGAGAAATAGCCAAATAGATGAGGTACGAATGCTTGTATTTGTACATGCTTTATTGCTTGTGAGTTTATAAGTTTGGTATGTTTTATTCACTAAGCCCTAGACTCATTCTTATGTGGACTTTTTTTTTCTTTTTAAATTCTCAAGATATTGTAAATCCTAATCCAGAAAAATAAGATGGACAATAATCCAATGGAAATAATAGTTGATACATACATCACCAAGGTCTTGAGTTCTAGGAAGCTACCAAATAAACACTTACTACACTGTTATCCTAAACCTGACAGGATGTGAAATTTTGCACGACATCGAAATAATTCCATTGGAACCACCAAATGTATTGCTAATGATGGCCTTTGGATAGTTTGATCCTTGAAGGTCATCCATTCAAATGAAGACTATTTTGCTATCTTTTTTTCTTTTTTTTGAAAACATGTAAATAGAAAGGACTACAAGGCTTAGTTATAGTAACCTATGTTTTGACAATATGGTAAGACATAGATTAGTGTAACTTCTTTTGGATACCTTATTTTTGAAAAGTGCATTTGGTAGCTTTTAAAATGGAAGTAGGCCCTAGGAGGTAGGGTTGATAATAGATATTTTGTTATAACCACTATAGACTTATGTACAGCTGGACAATACTGGTATGTGGCCTACTGGGCAGTATTAGTGTAAATTAATGGTATATGTATATATTTATTCATGACTATCCTTAAGTGTTAAGTTTGTCATGATTTAGTTGCCTTTTTATTATGATGAGATAATTCTAAGAAAAACCTAAGATAAATATAACAAGTATAGATAGTAAAAGGTTGGTAAATATCTGGTGAGAGAATGATATTTACGTCAATCATGACTAAAGTTTTAGGGTTGTGACACATCTACAATCATATATTATGTCGCATATGATACAATAGAATAAAGAGACGTTTAGTTTACACATGAAATAAGTTTCCATGAAAAATTGAACTTTCCAATAAGCAAATTTTCTTGTAAACTAGTATTCAAAGTTATTTGATTGACAATGAGAATTAAAGGTTCCCATAGAAAGTTCTTTTTACT
Organism: Saraca asoca; assembly: GCA_026873985.1. Lineage (NCBI taxonomy): Eukaryota > Viridiplantae > Streptophyta > Magnoliopsida > Fabales > Fabaceae > Saraca > Saraca asoca. The sequence continues at coordinate 4,279 of JANHAO010004581.1, read as the reverse complement.
TAGGAGAGGGTATGTAAGCAATTTTCCACACTTTAAAGGAAGTAGAACTTCTTGGGAAATCTTACTTTCTCCATTTTATCAATTAGTAATCAATTCAACGACACACTTATCTACTACTTTCTAGAAAATTGTACTCTTTACGTGATTTTCTATCAACCAAACGACATTTAAGGTTTGTATGCTAGAAACCTCGGCCATATCATTATGTGTAGGTATTTTTTTGTATACTCAACTAAAATAAATGATAAAATTAAAAGTAAAAGAAATAAGAAACAAGACATTTTATACTTTAAAGTTTCATTAAGTGACAAATTACCTTTTTAAACTTTAAAACCTACAAATTATCCCTTAAAATTTAAAGAAAAACATGAATAAGTTAATTGACTATTAATTTTAATCTTAAACTAGTAAGATATTGCATATACATTATTGATATCATATTTCTTCTTCTATAAAATACAAAATTTGAATTAAATGTATTATTAATTTTGATCATTCTTCAAATTTAGATAATAAAATTCATCTTTTTATAATAAAATAAGATAATTAATTCAAATTTTGTATCATAATTACTTCAAATTTTGTGTTATAGTTTCTTTAAATTTTATGGGATAATTAATAACTTTTTAAGTTTGTGATAAAACTTGTAGATTTTTAAAATTTAAAAGAATAATTTATTATTTTATAAAATTTTAAAAATGTAAAGTGTATTTTTATCAAACAAATATTTGTCAGGCTCGAAAGTTGGTAAGGACAGAAAATGGACAAAAATGGAGTTGTTTTGGGTTGCCTCGTCTTGAAGAAATAATTCTCAGCTCAGCTTCTACTATTCTCTTCTTCACTCTATTTGGTGGCATCGGTGGCTACCATATGCATATTTGGAGGATTCCCACAGATTCTTCATAGGAATAACAATATTCAACAATGGGTGAAACCAAACGAAAAAGAGGATGCAAACCCAAAAACCATTCACCTGCAATCCTAGACGTTCCCACCACTCCTAACAACAACATCCCTTCTACAATGGACGATGTTTTCGCCATCACCAACGTCGAACTGATCGATACCACCGGCTCTCCCCAACACGGTCGCCGCCGTGGGCGACCTAAGAAGCTCCCCAAGCACTCCGACAAACCCGAGAAGCCTCCCGTTATCACTACCGTAAGACGGGCCCCACGTCCTGTTGACAAGGCCTGCGATTTTACAGTTCCCAGTGAAGTTGTGGGCCCGACGGCGGCGGCGGCGGCGGCTATGGAAGCGGACCCAATGTGGGAGACTTTAAGAGAGAGAGTGGTGCCGGCGATGGACTCCGTAGTCAAGGTGTTCTGCGTGCACACTGAACCGAATTTCTCGCTTCCGTGGCAGCGGAAAAGGCAGTACAGCTCCAGCAGTACCGGATTTGTGACTGGTGGGAGGAGGGTGCTCTCCAATGCGCATTCGGTGGAGCATTACACCCAGGTTAAGCTTAAGAAACGTGGCTCTGATATCAAATACTTTGCCACTGTACTTGCTATGGGGACTGAGTGCGACATTGGTACGTGTTCATGTTAGATCTCCATGTGTAGACAAATTTATTTAATGTTTGTTGCATTTGGAATTTTCCGTTGTGTTGGATGAGTATTTATGTTCGAGAAGATTTAGTTGGATTGTCGATTTATGGTGCTGCGATATTGAATATGTAATTTTGCTTGAGGAATGTGCTAGCCATTTTTGAGGCGCCAAGATCAGAGTTTTCTCAACAATGACTGAATTATTTTGTCTACTAGGTATGTAACATACTGAAAAGTAGATCAAATTTAATATGGTGACTTACAATTTTCAATTTTTACTGATGAGATGAAGAAATACAATAATAAAATAAATAGTGATGGATGTAGCTATCATTTGAATTTGGGGGGAGCCGAGGTGGGACAAATCACTGCTGACTTCCTAATATCATAAAGTAAACTTTTTGCTACTTTTTGATAACATGAATTCAAATTAATCGATGTGATTTTGCACTTGTAGCCATGCTTACAGTTGATGATGATGAGTTCTGGCAAGGGATGTCACCAGTAGAGTTTGGGGATTTGCCCACCCTTCAAGATGCGGTTACTGTTGTGGGTTACCCAATTGGTGGTGACACTATTTCAGTGACAAGTGGTGTTGTATCACGCATTGAGATATTATCATATGTCCATGGTTCCACCGAACTTCTTGGTTTACAGGTTAGACTGAAATGAACATTTATCTTTAAGTTAAGTTCCATTTTGTGTTTCCATTTTTTTTTTTGGTCAAAATGGTTTTTGTAGATAGATGCTGCTATAAACTCTGGCAATTCTGGTGGGCCTGCATTTAATGATAAAGGCAAATGTGTGGGAATAGCATTTCAGTCCCTCAAGCATGAAGACGCAGAGAATATAGGATATGTCATACCCACGCCTGTTATCATGCATTTCATCAAGGATTATGAGAAGAATGGAGCTTATACAGGTGAATGTTTGCTAATTTGATTTAGTACACTGTAGATTTCACTTTGGCAAGATGTGATGTGATCTTAGACATTTTTTCTGCATCTATTGCTAGTGTTCCCTATCCTTGGGTTTTGAATTTGAGCACCACGAGTACAGAAGTTTAGTTACTTATAGCTTTCTTTTGCATATATTGCCAGGATTCCCTATCCTGGGGGTTGAGTGGCAGAAAATGGAAAATCCTGATCTAAGAATGGCAATGGGCATGAAACCTGAGCAGAAGGGTGTTCGTATTAGAAGAATTAATCCTACTGCTCCAGAATATCAGGTTTTAAAACCATCAGATGTTATCCTTAATTTTGATGGGGTTGATATTGCCAATGATGGAACAGGTGCGTGTATATTTTCTGTTTCATTATAGTAGGTATGTGCACGTTGTTTAGCTTATTAAACACTTATTTATAAAAAGACCTATAATTTCGTATTTGATAGCAATTGTGATAGAAGAAAGTAGTAGTAAAGTCACGAGCTCTTCTAGTCACAAGTACAGCAGTCATTGAGCATGTCACAACTTCATTTGTCATGCTGTTTATAGTTTGAGCTTAACTGTCTGTAATTCATGCTCTACACTTGCTCTTTGAATTCATTTTTCCAGTTCCGTTTCGCCATGGAGAGCGCATTGGATTTAGTTATCTTATATCCCAGAAATATATGAGGGATAATGCAATAATCAAAGTATTGCGGACTTCAGAGATTCTTAAATTTGACATTAAACTTGATAGTCACAGACGGCTCATTCCAGCACACAGCAGGCGCAGGCCTCCCTCATATTATATAATAGCAGGGTTTGTCTTCACAACTGTGTCAGTTCCTTATCTTCGTTCTGAGGTACACAGTCGGTTCAGCAATTCTGTGCTAGTGTGTTTCCTTCATTCAAATTTGTGCCTGGATGATGATGCTAGTTTTTCAATAGTATGTATGTATATTTTGTTTAATTAATCTTTCTTGTGTTCTTCCTCAAAACTCAGGCAAATCAGATTATTGAGATATGCATAGAAGTTTAATAATACCATTTGTTAAATTTCCATTGAGTGCTAGAGTGAATATTGTGGATGTAAATTTGGATATGGTTTTCATGGACAGGAGAATGGGATGGCTCAGGAGTCATAAACAATATAAATTACATTCTGGTACACGTTGTGCCTAGTCCACTAGAAGTCTTGTGGCAAGTTTGGTTGTAAACTCTATTTTATAAAGGCTTCAATTTTAGGTGTCATTACGTGAGCATTGTAGATTTCTATAAAAAAAAAAAAAAAATTAGCATTGCAGATCACAGTCTGTCTCTTGTAGCTTCCTCATTTACCTGACTTTTAGCTTGAACTTGTGATGGAGAATGATGATAATTATTATTAGTTATTTTATTTTAGATGATAATTATTGTCAATTATTTCATTTCAAATGGAACTGTTATTTAAAGATTTTTATTTCTAGGATTATTATTAAATAGGATAATTGTTAAGTTGGAATTTTACTCCTTATGGGATTAAGATGAGGTTCATGCACGAGCTATCTATAAATACCTTTTCTGAATTCATTATTTGACACTTTTCATTAATTATTGATAACAAAGATTTGAATTTAATTTATAATTTCTCCTCTTCTCTACTTTTCTTTTTATGTGCCCTGGTCCTACACCAACTTGTCTATTAATCAATACAAGTATACAGCCAAGTTTTGATGCTTTTGTGTTAGGGACCGGACCCAAGAACCGGGTCTGGACCAGGGGAAAATCCAATTCCCTGACTTGGACCAGGAAATGACCCATAAAT
>JANHAO010004580.1:0-24144 GCA_026873985.1 Saraca asoca | reverse complement strand
TAGTGCCCAGTTATCAGATCTCGACTAGTGTCATTTTGGTGCAGAAGTTTATATCATTGACAATCACCTTCATAATCCCATAACCTCTTATAGGATTGATTGAATGGATTAACTTCTCACCATGGACTTCATCTTAATTATGCATAAATCATAAATATGATCACACTATGTAATATAAGCTGAATATTCATCCTTTATCATCTAAACCCACAGATCGCTTAGTCATAGATGCAATAGAGCCCAATTAAATTGATTCTAGAGCACCTATATATGACTAACAACAATGGTGGTGGCCGATCGAAATCTCACTTGCCGATGCAGGATAGAGCTAGATGAAACAGAAGAGTTTCGACTGGAGGAAGAGAGAGCTACTCGTAAAGGAGGAAAAGAAGACACTAGAGAAGGGGAGAAAGGATGGAGGACCGCCGGATACTCACCGGAAGGTGATAGCAAGCCGAGACGTAGCCATTCATTGGAGCTTTCTCACGGTAGCCAGGGAAAAGCCTCGAGAAAAATCTGGAATGCATTAGAGAAGAAGACCGACAAGGGAGCTTTTATAAATAAAAATAAATGGGGTAAATTGCATTTTAACCCCCAGACTTTTCACTGACTTAATGATAAGTCCACCTGAAATGAAAATTTGCAATTTAGTCCTTACAAAGTTTTCACTTTAATCCCTCTTTTTTTTCCAAGTGTTACACATACATAATCCTATCAACTATCATTGATTTTTCACCATTTATATACCTTTATTCTTTATAGAAACGATCTACTCAATCCAAGAGTAGATTCCGTATTAGTATGATGTGGAGGTGAGGTAAGAGAATCTTATGGCTTTGAAAAACATGAAGAGGAAATGAGTGAGTTTCATTAAAACTTAGTGAGTAAACAATCCTATGATCAACCAAAATCTCATTTAAAACTATGTTTGAAAATATTTATATATATATGTATAGCCATGAAGTATGCTTACCCGATCTGTAGTCATAATCTCAATATACATTTAAAAACTACTATTCAAAAAGAAAATTAAGTAACTAAAAATATGATGTTCAAAAAGCATAAGAGTAAACATCAAAGAATGTTATCATGGAAAATATGTTAACCATGATATAAATATGAAGGAAGCCCATAAGTTTTCTAACATTTCATCAAATCTCAACATAGTAAAACATTTAATTAGATTTCCCAAATAATAAATTTAAAATGGTAGCTAAATCATAATACCTGTCATAAGCCATCCAACACATCTACTGGATGCTCATGAACATATATCTCATAACATCTCTCCATCCTTATTGCTTCCCACCAGCTAGTTACATACTCACAAGTGCACTTGGGGGTCACCAATAAATTTACCAATGGGTTCAGTATTTCAAATCAACATTCTAAATATATTATGTAGCATGAAATTTATTATTCAGGTAAGCAACATTTTCAAAACATAAATAAATTGTTAAAGCAATGGCAAACTATTTCATGTACACGCACAACATATAAATATACCTTTATAATTAGATTAATATATATAGAAAAATTCTATTATTTAAAAAGAATTATAACATCTCATATAGTAAAATTTTATTATATTCACACATGGGATTTTCAATGAAAAGAATTATCCACTCACCTTGAAAATTCTTTAAGGAGCTGAACCAACTAACAGGGAAAATCAAGAAGCTTAGCCTAGTTGGGTTTTTCAACTGGATTCTCAGATATCTAACGTATGTAGGCTTGATTCATTGAAAGGAATTTATTTGAAGCAAATCCATAAGAAAATTCTAACTTTCATCAATTTTGAAATATATTGTTCAAACTAAATCTACTTGGAAAGTTGATGTAGGTAAACTATAAAATAAATCTTTTATTCTAGGATTACTCACCAGCTTCCAAAATGTCAGTAGCCAGCTTGGTCGGAGTTAGGATGCTGCCGGTGAGTCTATAGGAGTTACTGGCCAAACCTACACTGTTAAGGGTTTCAACTTTAATATCTTGGAAAACTAGCTGTATGATTATTGTAAAATAAATCTGATGATCAAAGAATACTTACCAGAGTCTAAAGTACCGATGGTCAACTCGCCACCGACGGAAGCTTCGCCGGTAAGCCAAAGGAAGCCACTGGCTGAACCAGCTAAAGAAAGAGGAAGAAAGCTGCTGGCCGTGAGCTGGTTGAAGAAAGACACCAAACAAGAGGAGGAAAGTGGTCGATGTTCTCTAGAGCTCATTGTGCTGAGAAGGAACTAGTTCGGCCGACAGTTGAGTAGCTACAGCTGCAGAGGGGCTTTCGGTCAGAGGAAGAAATAGCACGTAAGAAGGGAGTGGTGCCGGAGGATTCTCGCCGACCAGAAAGGCTTCGATAGCAATGGGATGGCGGCTGCGTCAGATGGAGAAACAACGGTGGAGAGCTTCGACTGAGAGGGAAAACACAGGGGAAATTTCTGGAATGTTGGAGAAGAAACCGGGCTAGGGAATTTTTATAATAAAAAAGGGGGTAAATTACAGTTTGACCCCAAAATTTTTCATCAACTTCAAATATGCCCCCTAGAAAAATCAAAAATTACAATCTAGCCCTAATAAAATTTAAGACTTATCAATTTAGTCCCTCAGTAACTTTTTTTTTTTTTTTAGGTATTACAAGGGTAAAGTATTCCTTTAGAAAATACTTTAAGGGTGAGATATCCCTTAGGATTTCTTTAAAAGTGTGAGATATCCGAATGATTTGCTCATGGAGTAGCAAAAAAATTATAAGGCTTCTTCAAGTGTCAATTGAAACCTGAAGGGATCGTGAAGAAGTAACCTAAGCTTCTAAGGCTTGAAGAGTGAATATATAATTTGAAGGAGATCTTAAAAAGATAACCACTATGAATCTTGAGTTTGATTTCTCTTTTCCTAATTTCTTTATATTTTAACAATTTATGTTATTAAAATATTGGTCTATTTGCTTTATGATTTTGAACATTTAAAAAATATTGCTTTATTTTTGTTGATGCAAATTATTGAATATATAAAGTTTCAAAATTTATCTTATTAGTTAGATGTTGAAATGCTTGAAAAGAGTAATATGTATATATGAATATATTTCTTGATGTAATTTTTATATATAATTGAATAAATTATTTTTTCATAAAACTATTTTGACTTGTTGGAATTGGAATCATTCTTATAACTTCAAAAATTAAAAGTTTTTTAATGAAAATTTTAAAAATTCATAGAATTTTAAAATCACCAAATTTACCTCCTGTTAAACGTAGGCTGCTTTGTCATACATTTTTCTCACAATCTTTGATACGAGAAAAACAAAAAGGCTTGAATAACCACAGAGGATTGGAAAGCGCCACAAATTTGTGTCTTCCAAGCGTGTGATGCCCTGGGATGCCAGGTTCAACTCCCATCCATCCCATTCCTCCCTCCCTCCCCAACCCTCGCTCTTAGTATAAGAAACAAAAAATAGATCATTATTTTTATTAATTTTTGAAAATGAATATTATATTAAATTTTATTTTAAAATATATTTTATATTAAATAAATATTTTTTCTAACTTTTATATTAAATTAGTTCTATTATTAGTTTCTGTATTTGAAATCAAATATAATAATTTAATTTGTTTATATGTCTCTATTTTATTTCTTAAAATATAAAGGTTAAATCAGATTTTCCTTAAAAGTATATCTTACATTAAATAAATATATTTTTTCTAATTGATATATTTTAAAAAATAAGTCAAGCCTTTAAAATACAAATTTGATTTAATTACATATTTTGATCTTTAATAGAAGTAGAAATCAAATTTTTTATTTAAATTTTATTAATATCTTCCTAAAGTTCAAATACTGTATTTTAAACTAAAAATTATATGATTAATTATATTACTGTATGAATGTTTTAAACCTACATATTGAACATAAATTTATAAAATATAACTAATATAGACATAAAATGGTATATTTCATTTTTTATAAATTTATTTTAAAATAATTTAATAATTTAATGTAGAAAGTATTAATTAAATTAATTAATTATTTTATTTTTATAAAAATATTTTAAAATATAAATTAAAATTAATTATATAAATTTTGTAAATATCTTTCTAATATCAATTTTTAAATGCTATACTTTTAAACTAAAGATACTGTGATCACTTACAATTTTGTCAAGGTTTTAATACAAAAAGTATTACTTATTTTTAATCAATATACCTTATCATTATGTGTTAATACTTTTAAACTAACCTATTAAATACGAATTATAAACTAAAATTAAATAGTATGGATATAATATAATGTAGTTTATAAAAATATTTTAAAATAAGTTAAATCTATAATAAGAAATATTGGTACATTTTCTCTTTATTTATTTTTCAAAATAGTTATTATTAAAACTATATTCTCTTTAAAATTTATTAAATAATTGGCACAATAAAAATTGAGTTTTAATTAGAGAAAATATATTCATTTGATGTAACATATGCTTTTAAGGAAAATCTAATGTAATATTTATCATTCAAGAATTAAAATAAAGATAGATAAATAAATTACATTGTCACGTCAAATAGCATATAAAAAAATTAACTACAAGATTAATTTAATGTAAAAATTAAGAAAAAGATATCTATTTGATATAAAATATATTTTTAAAAAAAATTGATATAATATTTATATCTCAATAATCAAAACGATGGTTTACTTAAAAAAAAAAAATTAAATAAGGACTTGATTGGACTGTACTTAGAAGCATAAAAGCATAAATGAGCGGGGTCGGACTAAAAAGGATCGAGTTTGTTTGCATTAGCCGACATTCTAAGCAGGCTTAAAAAATAAGTCCAGGCCTACCTTTAGACAGGTGAAATGGGGGTCAGCCCATATATATATATATATATATATATGTATATTTATTGTTTGCTCGTGTTTAATTTGGCATTAAAAACACATTGAATTTGGAACAATTTGGCAATTGAGCTAGCTTTGAAGGTTTTTTTTTTTTTTTTGGGGGTGGGGGTGGTCAGTGCAAGGCTAGGGGTCAACTTATAAGAGTTTAATATATATATATATATATATATATATTTGTTAGAATAAGGCAAGTGGACTAGTTTGTAGTTTTTTTTTTCTAAAGAAAATGAATTACAGAAGTGTTTGGTTTAATCAGTAAAACCGAAACTGAATGAAATCAAATAAGGTAAAATAAGAATAATAATAATTATTACTTTTTGATTTGTGATTCCCTTCTTTCTTATTGTTTGGTTAGGTGGTAATCAACAACAATGAATGATGATGAATAACGATAGATGATGGTGGATGATAATCAACGGTGGTGAGCGATAATCAATAGTAATGAGTGATGATTAATGGTAGTGGATGATGGTTAACAATGATTAGTGGTGATCAGCAATCGTAGGCAATAATTAATAGTGGTATTTGATAATTGGCGATAGTTAACAACAGTAAGCAATAATAGGCGGTGATCGATAACAAAAGGTAGTATTGAACTGTGATCAGTGATTGTAGGTGATACTACATGGTAGTCAATAGCATAAAATGATAGTGGATAATGGTTAGCAATTATAAATAGTTGTGGTGGGCATTGGTTAACGATCACAGTGGTATTTGAAAGTGGTCAATAATACAAAAGTGATAGATGAGCCATGATCCACCATGGAAGGTAGCGTAAAAGAAGGATTTTTATTTTCGGTAAATAATGTAATATGAAATATTAGGTAGAAAAATGATTTTGAATTAGGAAATCTATTAAAGTTAAATAACAATAATAGATTTTATTGCACGTGAAACTATTAGAATTTTGATCCAAATTTTATTTTAGTAAAATAAAATAATTACTTATTATATTTTTATTTTATTCAAGATTAAATTTTGATTAGATAATCGGGTTACATATATCTTGTTATTAATATTATGATCATGTTAGACTTATCTTTTAGTGAGAATTTTAATTTATAAATATTTATATTTCTAAGATTTGTTTGGTGAAGAGGGAGTTTATTTTTATAATCTCTGTCGGATGGGGTTACTTGATATTTCATAATTAACTTTTATTATTTTGTTGATTATGAGAATAAATAGTATATACAATCTAAGATATGTAAGATATTTAAATATATTTAAGATACGTATTCAAGGATTATTATATTATTTGTACTTTCCTTTTTTTTGTTTCCGTAATCAATTTATTTTTGTCTTAGGTTAAAAGCCGGCAAAAACTTGTGTCATATTTGGCTTCAATATTGATCTGAAGTTGACTTCCAAGCAACCAAATTGCAATGGGCCGCTGGATTGCTTCTGCCATCTGATAACTTAGGCGTGTTACTGCAGCTACTTCGCCTATTGTTTGTGTCTTAGCCAATTGCAATGGCCAATGGGCAACTGGCCATGACGAAGGATCAAGTTAACTTCTAAGCAACCCAAGCTTTTTTATCTTATTGGCTCTATCCATTCACGAGAGGCAAGTACGCTTAACCAAAACCTCATGACATTTAATGGTCCCTGCATCACCAATGCACCTAATACTCGCTTTAAGTTGAAAACCGAAATGCCTTCCATTTAGTGCCCATTGCTAATGACATAATACCTAAAGACCTTATATGTCAAAGAAAGTCTAGTCCACTAAAAAAAGTGAGATCAATTCTTTTAAGATCTTTTCTATAGTGTAGCATGACAAAATGTTACATCAAACGTGACATCCATTTAAAATAATTCAGGCTATTAATATATTGATAAACAATAAAAATCGTTTGTTCAATGTAACTTGCAATCCATCAAGACAAAAACTTCTAATAAATGAAAATTGTTAGGATCACAGTCCTAAAATCCTTTTTAATTAGATGAGCTCTCATCAATTAAATCTTAACCATTTATTGTTAACCAGAAGTAATCTATCTATGTCGTTGCATGTGGTTCAAAAACTTCCATTTTATTTATTATCTTGTACACACTTATAAATTAGTACAAATATCCTAATGTTATATGATAGAAGGGATGCTAAATGTGACAAAACCATAGGACTAACTGCGTCAGTAAAATTTCTCCTCTATGAGACAATAATGAAGCACAAATCGAAAGATAAGAGCAAAGAAACAAAATATAACTGTAATTGAAATTTGAAAGCTTGTATTGGTTGAAGAAATTACAGTTTACAGCGACAGAAAATGGAGAATGAAATAACAAAGAATTATTTTTTACAATCCCAGGACAAGAAGTGAACAAAATGTAACAATCAAAAGATTCATAAATACCCGGATAAACCTGTTGATGCCATTGACCAATTGTGACTAGGGTGATTGATGATGTAAGAAACTTCTGAATTTATGATATAATCGGAATGACAATAACTAAGAAGACGAAGAAGCTGATGATGAAGATTGATTCTTACAGTACCGAACGCTGCTTTCATCCATCTTTTCCAAAACATAATGCCCCAAAGTCTCAGTTGATTCCACTAAATTCTCTTTGCACAGAAACTCATTCCCACAAGTTTTTTCCACTTTCCCACAGAAATCATGTACAAACACATGCGTCTTCGGATTCCCACCTTTCTTGCTTCTCGCCAGAACGCCGGCGGTGAAGATTGCTGACATCCGGCCCGGCGCGTCCGGCCAGTCGCCACGTGGCCCGTCCACCAATATGATATCCCAGTCCACGTCATACACGTGATTTGGAAGGTCGTTCAATCCAAGCTTACATTCTGAAAAGAGAAGATTTTGAACTGGTCTGCATTCGTTTCTTACTTGCTCTTTTGCTGAAGCTATGAGTTCTTTCATTTCACTTCTCTTGGTGGTGTATTGCACATCGTAGGCATCGATTTCTGGGTGCTTTTCTTCTATATATGCAGCGTAATATCGATTTTCATCAATGAAAACTGTTCTGCCATTGTGATTTAGGGCTTTCCAGAGAAGCGTTTCATGGGTGAGGCCGAAGATAAGGAAATTACACGGCGAAGAGCATTTTCGAAGCACATCAGAGATAGGCTTTAGGTCTGAGTGAGGCATGTGGTAGGTATCATTGGATTTTGAGGCATAATGGAGAAGAGTATTGATTACGGTGGCCGGCAAAGGACCATTGCCGAACACAGAAGCGGCGGCGGAGGAGGAGGAGGAGGCGAAGACAATGCCAGTAGTGGTTGCAGTGGTGGCAGCGGATTCTCTGGTGTAAATGAGGGTGACAAGGAACGCAATGGTGAAGAATGATATGAAAGCCACAAGCCATAGGCGATTAGAGCTTCCTTGTTTTTGGATATAAGGGTGGAGAAGGATGAGTTTTGTGTTACTGTTGGTGTTCTTCATGTTTTCTGTGAATAGATTTTGAAAGTTTGAGTTTTGAGTCTCTCTCTGATCTCCTTTCTAGCAGGAGTGGATGAGATTCTGAGCTCTGAGGGAGAATTGAGAAACAAGGTTTGATTTAAAGAAGCAAAGGAGAGAATTGAAGCAAAGTGAAGGCGTAAATGTTGAGAATGACCTTACAATGGCCCTCCTATAAGATTCTAGAACTGAAAACAATGTTAATGAGGCAGGAATAGTTAATTTGTCATGGTTTGAGTAATGTATTGTTTTATGCTATAAACTATTACACTTGTCACCATTTAATTTAAATAGATTATCAAAATTTTAAAATATAGTTGCAAAGGTGTGGTAATCATGAAAAAATGAGCAAAAATAGGGAAAATAGTAGTCACGTTGCTACCGCGCAACAAGTGTCAAAACCTTTATAATGATGCAGTGTCTTAATTTAAAACACTAATCACACTTACGTACTGGCCTTGTCTGTTTAATTTATGTTATTTATACGCTGAAGGGCACTTTGTACAAAACATTAATTAATTGTAGCTATCATTTTTGTTGTGGTTGAATTTGGTTCTTACTTGTCTACATCCAATGAAGTTGAGCATTTAGCACTGGTTAATTTCCTAAGTTGGATTGTTTAATTGTGGAAGGATGGTTTAAGCTGAACCAAAATGAGAAGGAAGGGTGGGAAGAGAGCAATTGGGTTGGTTGGAGCCCAAGGTAGGGGGAATAGCTGTAGCGACAGAATAACTAATTACAAGCCGAAAGTCGCTTTTCCTTGTTGATTTGAGCTTTAGTTCCTACGTAACCCCTTCGAATATTTGGCAACTTTCTTAAACAAGTAGTTACCTTTGAAGGAGACAAAGTACCTGCAACAATTCCCATAGGAAATACATGTGATTATCGTGTGTTGTGGTTACCAGTGGATAACACTAAGAAACTTAAAAGTCCTTTTTTTTTTGTTTGGTAATAAGAGGCAAAAAGGTCATACATGTACTGCAGAAACAGATTACAATTTACAATTAGGTAGTTTCATAACCATTTCCTCTACCCGTGGAAGATTGAGATTATCTTGTACAAATACATCAGTGATTCATTAAGAGAAGAAAGATGTGTAGTTCCTTTATCTTCAATTTAACAATTACTTCTTGTCTTAGAATGACTTTATTTCATTTTGGTCAACTTGACTTTAACGTGACATGAGATGCTCTGGTTTACGAGAATGAGACTGAAAAAGGAACGGATAGTGAAAAGAGATCTGTCAAAAGTTGAAAAAATGATTGGGTTCAGCAGGAAACGTAATTGTGCTGAAGTTGAAATGGGGCCTTTGGGGGAAAGAATGGCCCTCGATTGCCAAAGGTTCAATGGTATGATGCTTTTAATTCAATCTCAGCTTAGAAACAGCTTTTCAAGTTGTCCATCATATTTCAACAATTCAAGGAGGGAACTGTCCTTAAAGTTGGAATTTTAGACCATTTTGTCCAATAGTTTGTTTCATCTTTTCAGAAGTTGCCTGAGTAGGTCTGGGTATGTGGCAACTATTGAGTGGCCCAGTTTAATTTAGATAGGCTGTTCTATGTGTACAGGTGAAATTATGAGAAGTGCAACAATTAAGTGAGGTTGTAGCATCTTTCGTTGGTCTCAAGGACGATGAAATAGAGGAGAGTGAAAAGACGGAACTACATAGCATATGCTAAGTAGAGGACATCCGTAGTGTCTAACTCGCCCTAATGGATGCAAAGACTTGAAAAAAAAAAGGATGATAATAATAATAATAATGTATGCAAGAGATGATCAAAGGAGAATGTCACGCCAACTGTGATGCCAAATATCAAGGTATATTGTCCATGGACATGAAGGAACCTCCACAAGAAATATAGAAAGTGATTCTGATCCTACAAACCGAGGATGTACCAGGATTGCCTTTTTTCCTCTTGAAATGAAACTGATGTTTCATCTAAAACGGAACTGGAGCTTATTCAATTTTTGCTTCGGTTTTCCATGTTTAAATATACACAACTAGAGAGCAGCTACTATAAACAACAAGAGTAGACTTGTCGTATAAATGTGAAAGAAACACTGAGATGTACTTGTTTGAAATAGACCAATTAAGTATGAGTGTTGTGCGTCAAAACAAAATTGTAAGTAGCATATCAGCATATTAAATGGACGAATTAACGAGTGCAACAGCTTAGCGTCACCTCTCGAAACCAACAAAAAGAAAAAACAGGCGAAAACCACTTCATAGACATGAATCCTCCAACAAAAGGGCTCAACAAATACAATGAGAAAATTAGCTAAAGATCATATTACACGAGAAAATTAGTATAGTTTTCATCTGTACACAACCAACTCTCCTCCAGTTGGTGATGACAATTTACAAAATTTTCAGTAAAAAAAAAAAAAGAACAGCACCATTGCAAACCCCATCTTCCAATATATGCAGCAGAGTGCAACATTTTTCCTTTCAACCTCCTAAAGACAATTCTTTCCTGCAACATTGTCAGTGTCAGCATGAATCACCTTGATTAGTAATTACAAACCAGTGACCGAAGTTTCCAGCAATCCTAGTGTATCTCGTCACAAGGAGTTCAACAAAGACCAAAAAACTCTTCCCAATTTACAACATGCCTGTATACATGCAGCAAATTATTAGATCCATTCTGTTCAGATGTACAACCGGGAAAAGAAGACCAAACCACAAACGTATTGTAAATGGTCTGTCTGCACTATGTGAAACGTAAACATTATATACAATCATGATAAATAAAAATTATTGAAAGGCAACAGGCCAAAGAGTACCTGCAAACATCTGTACTCTTCTAGAACCATGTGTTCAAACAAATATGGCAGTCACTATGTTCATAACGCCAAAAGAAACCTCATGAATAATGAGTTCACTTTCACATCACATCAATCAAAGCTTGTGCTCGAGGCCTTGACCTCATGATTGTCTCATCACTGTGCTTGATCCATTCTGAGAGTTTCCATGGCTTCTGCCATTTCCATTTGAACTGTAAGAGCCATTGATGATGACTTCTCTTCCACCTCCAGAGTTTTCCAGATTGCCCTACACCTGCCAGCCTCTTTGATGGTAACTGTCCGATGGGTATCATCTGAAGATAAAAATCAATTACTGCTTATCTCCATTTACACAATTTATCAACAGGACAACAACATGAAGGAGGGAATTTACCTTTCGTGTTTCATCTAGAAATGTAGCTGACTCACTGACTGACCCATTGACAATTCCAGGAGTAAATTTGAGTTGCTTTGGTGCATGAAGAGACATGGGAGACAATGGACCACTCATTTCATCAGCAAGGTGTTTAAGCGAACGTGAGTTTGCCTGTTGGTTCCAATTCAGAAACTTAGAGCTGAGATGAATGAATGACTAAGTTTGCCAAGAAACTCTTTGAATTCTGCTTATGGACATATAAACAAAGGTTATAAAGTTCCAGACCACGGTTTTTAATATAATTTGGTACATTTAAAGCATTTCATTTTACATTAAATCTTTATTTCTCAGATTTACCTTCTCCAAATGATAGTTTGCTTATATACCTAGCTTTCTAATGTAGGAAGGAACACAAACATTCCATTGCACGAGCTCATACTAATTACTGATAAAATCTCACCGACGCTGATGTACTCAATGCGATGGCAATAGTTTGTTCCCTCATCTTTTGCTCCTTCACAAGGTCTTTTCTCTGTGCTTCACTTTGCTGTAGCAGCCCTGCAAGCTCATTTAGTTGCTCTTTCATGTCCTTAAGTTCCATATTCTTTTCCCACAACTGGCACCTGTTAACAAAAGTATTCTTGGTATAGGAAACAATATATTTCTAAAAGTAGAAATACAATGAACTAAATTTGCATTGAATATTGCAGACAAACACTTCAGTAATTGAATTGTCTTGGGGTGTTGAATTGACAGCTGAGAAAAGTAGGAATCTAAAACCCCAAATTTGCAAGAATGTACAGTGTATCTATATATCATATTTCTGAGACTACTTATAGAATTTCTTTTGACAGTTGGTCAAGATTTACTTTTCCATTGGACTAAGTAAAACAGTAAAGGAGCATATTTGTTTGTTGGCAGCTCCTTGATCAACTACCAGAAATAAAATAATGGAAAAGCTTATTCATATTATCACAAGATTATGTTAGTACCTTGCTTCTGCTGCAATATTAAACAAATACTGAAGCAAATTTTTTGCATCTCCTATTGAACGTAACTGGCTCCAACGTCCACGGCAATTTAATGCACGTTCCCTTTCTTCTGCCTCAGTAAGTTGTGAAGTCATGGCTTTGAGAGCAACTGAAGACATGCCCAACATGTTCTCAAGAGAAGCTATTCTAGCCACTCTGACATCTGGTGCCATGGATAACAGACTGATATATGGGGCAACAAGAATAAAAAGTAGGTTGATGAGGATTAGCAGATTGCCTGAAATAGCAACGGCAAGATACATTGCAAAATTTCTTCCACGGACATTGCTGCAGATATGTACCTGGAATATCCGTTCTTTACTGCAAGGCTACGCTGCTCATCTGAAAACTGATCTACTTCATTCAGTAAAGCCAACTCTTCCTCTAATGCAGCTCTTCTGAAATAAGATTCCAATCAATAGTAAGAAAAAACAAGATATCATGTAATATATGGTACCAACACAGAAAAGGAGAAAAACAAATGTTGAATGCATACACTTGGTTTTGCTTATCAAATTCATCACGAACTTCATGCACATTTACCATGACCTCAAGCTCATGTTCAAGCCACTTTTGGAGGGATTTTTCGTTCATCTACAAATGTAAACCAGGTTTAAATCCATGTTAGGAAATTATTGGAAAATAATGAATCATAACTTTGACATCGTGATTGTTACAATAGAACCAAAATCAATCTGCCAACCTATTTTAGAATTACATAGAAGTCTAATCTCCATGGATGCTTAAGAAAACATCTTTCACTTATGGTTGGTTCAAATACAACCACAAATTGCGTAAGATATAGGGCAAATTACACTTACTTTCCCTGAGGTTTAGTAAAATTATACTTACACCCTTTCTATTTTTAAAAATATATATTGACCTCCCTTTTCTTATACACTCACCTCCCTTTCCCTCTATTTTAAACACATGCTCACCTCTCCTTTGTCAGAAAAATAACAGAGGTAAGCGTATATTTCTAAAAATAGAAGGGATGTGAGTGTAATTATACTAAACCTCTGGGGAGGAAATTGTAATTTGCCCTAAGTTATATTAAGTATCAACAATTACCTGTCCAGATTGTAGATGTCCATTTGAATAAACTGAAAGAGACAGCATATAGTTAGAAGCCAGAATATGTCGTTAAAAAAAACAGTTCTAAGTATAGAAGGTACCTGAGTTGTCACGTGGAGAAGGTTTGCGGGCCTCCAACAATTCTTTTAGCCTTTTAGTGGCCATTGCTGCTTCCTGTGTCTTCCTTTGAAGAACCTGCAAAGAGAGGTTAACATGAGTGACAGAAACTCTTGTAAATCTTTTACAATATATGAATTTGGAGATCTTAAATCTTCAACTTACCATTTTCTGGCGATGGTTTAGAGCTTCAAGTTTATGTCGTTCATACTCATTCCTTCTTCCCTCCTTTTTCAGCTGCTCAGGATTAGTCAATATTAAAATACAATCATACAGGGCAATCACATATGGGAATCGTTTGGTATAGCGATAGGATAATGGATTATAAACATAATTGATTATTAATAATTGACTTTTAAATAATTGATTATAAAAATCTATAATCAATTATATGACCTCTAATTGATTATTAAAGATTCTATAATGCTATACCAAACAAGCACATATTCTTCAAAATAAAAGCCAAAGTAGGGGGTAAGACTGAAATAAGCAATAAAGAAGCATTAGAATAAAAATACAAATAAGGTGTGAAAAATGCAAGTTAGATAGAACATTCTAAAGTCAAATAGAAAGCAGACAAGCATGCTTTCAATGTAGAAGCAATAACTTTAAATCAGTCACAGTTTTCTAACCCAATGTTCACTTTCATTTTTAAAACTAAAAAATACAACCACAACATTTGTTCAAGAGAAAGCAAACCACCTGTAGCAATTCCTTTTCACGAGAGGCTTTCCATTGCCGAAATTGTTCAGCCTCTTGCTTCATTTTATGCTGCAATTGAACCTGCAAAGTAAAAAAACATAAAAATAAATGACAATTAAAAAAACCATTATAGTAATAATAATTAGTGAGCTCAGAAAAGAACTGAAACTGACCTTTTGAGCCTTGATATACTGTATTTCAGCTTGTAGCTTTTTTGCAGCTTCTTCACTCTTCTCCTTTTGCTTTAGAAGTTGAACCTGGTTTTCTTGTTTCTTCTTAAGCTCAAAAATCTGAAGTTGGATATTTTTTTTAATATAAACAAATTTACTGACAAATAACTGCAACTCTGACAAGAAATGAAATCAATACAAGTGAAAATGTTACCTGTGCTTCCAGTGCTCTCAATTTTTGTGCACGAATATCTTGAGATTTATGTGCTTGTCCATCTGAATTGGCAGCCAGATTCTCCACCTCTGCCAACAAACGGTCCCTTTCTTGCTGTCATTATCATATCAAAAGTCAGCAAAGTAAAAGCAGACAGAGTTTTTACGTTGGATTTGATAGACAGATTAAATATAAGAATGTCAAGTTGGAGCACCTCAACCTGCACTTTTCTCTTCTCTTCCTCAAGTTCCAAAATTTTCTTCCCGAAGTGTTGTTTGAGTACTTCAGTATCTATACCTCCAATGAGTTTCATCTCAGACTGCAGAAATAAGGCAAGGCTTAGATGCTCAGTTACAGTTGACATTCCATCCCTATATTTCAATTGTAAAAGAAAACCGGAAAGCCAAAAGAAAAAAAAGAACAGCATTTAAGCTAAGATACATTAACATCCCTATATTGTATCCACAGTACTGAGTCAAGCATTTGGTTCAATCAAATATGTTAACAGCTCGACAGAGCCCATGAAGTGATAGCTTTTGGAAAATTGTTACATATCACATGTTGTCTCCTGACAAAATATATGGCCACTCATAAATACAGATCTATAATAACAAATTTTATAGAAGAAACCTCTTTCTGCTCCAAGCACTCATTTAACTCCTTCATCTCTTTATCCATGGTATTTTGCAAGAGAGCATGCTCCAACTCTTTTGCTGCCTCATCAGCATCACTACAATTTTCACCTGCAAAAAATGAGACAGTGCCCAAAGTGATTGAGACAACTGGAATAGTAAGAATCATATAATAAAACAAAACCAACAGAGTGGGACACTATTTAAACACAGCTGAAACAACCACATCCTGAAGCACTGCTCACTCCCTCATCCCTCATCTCCAGTCCCTTAATACAGTATCATAACAAATCTGAACAAAACGTTTCTTTGAAAAAAAAAAAAAAGTAATACAATCCTAATGTGGTATGAAATGAGCCAACACTGTTACAAGGTGCAATAGATTGAAGTTCTTAAATTATATCATGGCTAAAAAATGCAGCTAATTAAATTTCTACCTGATATACTTTCAGCCATGGGATGGTCAGATGAATCTGTGCTCTGGTATCCCCTTTCAACATCAGTTTTCACAAGACCAATATGCCCATCCTGAGGGGGAAAAATTATTAAGGCTTCCAATTTTCTGTAACTTCCATGAACGTAAAATAGCATGGGTACAACCACACCCATATATAACCAATAACATCCTTCAAATCCATCCAAGCACATTGACTAAGGTTATATAATCAACACAAGAATATAAATAAGACAAAAAATGAAGCCTTTTATTTACGTACTTGCGAATCCAGTTCACATCTCTCGACAAAAGCACTTCTGCTACGATATTCATGAAGTTCTCTACAGAGGTCCTCATTGGTTGCCTCAAGCCAAGCAATCCTTTCCTTAAGAACCTACACAACCAGAATACTTTACTACAAACGAGGCTCAATTCATCGCAAACTCATTTAAAATCAAAATAGCTCAATGACTGTACATACCCGCACTTCATCAGCTGGAGCTCCACGTGCACAAAGTTCAGCCTGCAAGTACTTTAGCTGCTGACGGATTTGTTGCATCTCATTGGATATTAAATCTCTGTTAGCCTGTAACATATAATTAAATTATCAAAATATTTAAATTTACAAGATCAAATTCCATCATTTGCATAAAGCAGAGAATGAGGTAAAATCTTACAAGTAAGAAAGAAATCACGGAAACTTACAATAGGCTTATTCTGAATATTGCGTGCACGATTTGCATACTTCAGAGTATTAAGACTTTCCTCGGCATTGATGTCAGCAGGACTAATGCAAGCTGGAAAAAAGCAAAAAGGGGCATTTTTATAATGCAAAAGCATGCTAAAATTTATAGTTTTGATCAGGCAAGGAATTCTATCAAGCATTCAAATAGGACCATCTTCGTATGATGCCATATCTAGACAAACAAACATGGGGACCAAGATACAAGAAGGCAGAATCTAGGGAGTAATTACCTATCATGACAGTTCTGCTATTTCCACCAAGTGAATCCTGCAAAAAAGAACCAGCTACTCTGAATTAAAAGAGTCTTAGATTGGAATGAAAAAACCAAGATATAGAACACAGTTCATGTCTTGAATGGAGAGCTGTTTCCCCTCGCAACATCACAAATTGCCCCTTCTAACCTCACACATCAGCTTAGCATCCCCCATATATATACACACACACACACACACACACACACACCAAAAAGCAATAGCTATATCTTCCTTTTGCAGACCTAACAATTGATTATCTGAATTTCTTATTTAATACCATGAAGAATCTTAAAGCTCAGACACTGGATCATTAAGACTGATAAGTTGGACTCTTGAAGGGATGGAAATCCATAAAGCTTTGAATCAAATGAAGAAAAAAGGGAATGGATGTTAAGAAAGTTATTCATTACAAAAAATCAACAAACCATTATATGATGCCACAAAGAAAAAACACTGGAAAATAAGACTTTAGAATTGGCATGTATAGATCAATCCATCATATCCAAATTGAAATAACAATGAATATGCATGTAAATTACACTCAAGCAATATGTTAAACAACATAAGGTTACTCTTACCTGCAATAGTCGAGTGAGTTTGCTATCCCGGTACGGGACATGCAGACCCTCTTTACGCTTTTTCTCATCCCCCAGTGCACTAATGACATTACCAAGTGCAAGAAGACCTTTATTAATATGTATACCTGTAAGAAATAAACTTATAATGTCATTACAGCCCTTGCCATCATCATTTTTTATTATTATAATCACAAGGCTGATGCATATATTTAAAATAAAGATATACTACACTTTCAGGTTCACCAGTTATCACCCACCTTCTTTTAATCGAGCACCATCAGAACCTGTCCTTTTAGCTCGTTCAGATCCAGCCAGGTCTACCAAATGGAGCTTTGCACAGAGATATTCTTCACCCATATCCTCATCTGAAGAGTCATTGCCAGGGGACACTGAGTGGAGTTTGTGCATCTGTTCTAATGTAATAGTGAAGATGGCATGTGACCGACTATTACAAGCAAAATAATAGCAACAAGTTAGGCTATAAAGATTCACTAATGTAATCCATAAAAAATTCACCACTCAGATTTGCTGCTTGAGTTTAGCCAATAAACATTACAAGAAACGGCCAAAACCAACCTCAACGTCAAAAAAGGTTTAAAAAAAGAATACAAAAACAATAAAATTACCATCTTCAATACAAGAAAACAATCCAAACTAGTGATAGTTAATAGATACCAACATCCAAAAGAAAAACTATATTTTACGAAGTTGGTGCGGGGTGTTTTGACCTCCTATTATATAGCTAGATACAATCTCGTTTTCTAGTGAAGAGGCTGATCTTCCACCCAGCCCTATCTACCAAACCAGAACCCAGAATACGACAAAACTGCTTCAACCTTTTGCAGTTTTCAGGAACATAAATGACTTTGAATCATTTTTCTGTAAGGTGGCCAAGAAAGAGTGGTGGTTCATAATTTACCTTGACTGGTTATTCATATTTGTACTTCCTGTTGCCCTGCTTAAAGAACCCTGCTCCAAGCAAGCAGCCATCTCCTGTTTTGTACTTACAGCTACTTCAGTTGATCCTGCCAGTGTTATCACTCCATTTGATGTCTCACGAATTTGTATTGGTGCCCTCCCAGGAGTAGTTGCTTTCCCAGAATGACCATTAGAGGTTTCTGATTTTCTAACAGTTACTGAGTCTAACAAGTCCCTTACCTCTTCCTTCAAAATCTTCAAATTTAAACGCACTGATAAGTTCCTCACACAAATATAAGAATTCGGGTGATAGAGAAATCCAGAATACAAGTAGACAAATTTTGTACCATATCAAGTAAACAGAAATTTAGTTTTTAATATATAAATAGTAAACTGCGATGTTAAAAATCCATTTCAGATGAAATAACCATAATTTGAGAAGGTAAATGGAACTGCTACCAAAGGTTCAAATATATAGGTGAAAATCAAGAACACTATTTGCTCATGCTATAATCAAGTTGGATCATATGGTAATTATTATAAAAGGAAACCAACAGCTTCAAAATAAACCACATGTTTTAAAAATGTTTGACAAGAGCATCTGTATATAAAACCCAGTAAACACCATAAGGGATTTACCTCAATGAAGGAAACATGCAACTGAAACTCTGTTTGATGCTTTTGAAATTCAATCTGGTTGAACAAGGCATTCATAACTTGAGGGATTAGTCCCGTCTGGCAATTGTCATTATAGCCAGTTCCCATAGTATAAGTTTTTCCAGATCCTGTCTGTGGTAGATAACCATGTCAAATACTAAAAAACTGCATGATATTCTACAACTCTGAGTCAATGCGTGCAAGGTGGACATTACCTGACCATAAGCCAGTACTGTAGCATTGTATCCTTGAAATAAACCATCAACTAATGGGGCAATGCATTCTTTGAACATTGCAGAAGAAGGAAATCCACCATTTCCATAGACGTGATCAAAGGTAAAGGAGTGTGACCCAATTTGAACCTGCATTGCTAAAATATGATCAGAAACCTGCCGCAGAGTATCAAGGTCACATTTTTATGGCGTGCACCATTCTGTTTTCTATTAGCAAGTGTAACATTACTCATAAATAAACCATCGGTAACTATGACATGATATCAGCAAATATAGTGCCTCATTTTCTAGGCTTGCAATCAAGTGAAATTTAAAGAGGCCTTTCATTATGTACTTTTATGGCTTATACCGGAAAGAGTATGATGTACTTTTAAGGAGCTCCAGTCTTATTACTATGAACTTATGCAAACGAGGGAACAAGTTTTAATTTTCTTAAGACCGTCTGTAGGAAGACATGTCCACGAACTTTGACCATAGACTATGTGTCTGAAGCGTGTATAGACTATATAGCAGAAATTCCAAAAGCATTATCATGAAAACTCAACAATTGTAAAGAAATTAACATATTAATATGCCATTGTTATTAACATGCAATTGCAAATTTAAATTTCTGTATTTCAATGTCAATACTAGCTATAAGAAGCAAAGCTCAGAGTAAAAACGTACAACACTACAACCTGACAGAAATAGCAGAGGATGACGAGAAGTATTAAAAAAAAAAAGGCTACAAAATAAACGAGGAAATGGAAAGAAAATATACAAAATAAAAAGGAAAATATCATAAAGAAAATAGGGAAGGAGGGTGAAAAAATTAATCATTCATAGACAATAGAAGACAAGGCTTGTCGTTTCCTTGATCCCATCCTAATGGACACTTAAAAAAGACAAAACATATATCATCGAACTCTGAAAAAAACTACGCATCATCTTGATGAAAATTAAACAATCCTCAGCAGCATTAATTAATCAAACTTAAGCTAAATGACGAAAATAAGTGTAAAATTACAGTGAAAAATAAACTTAAGAAAGCCATAACTCATGAAAAATGTAAGAACCCAAAGAAGCTGCTAGTCGAAGAATCTCAGTCAGTACCTGGGGCTTTCCAGCCGTAACGCTAACACATTCTCTACAACCTTGCTGGCGTTCATCGGCAATGAGAGGCCGAATATGAACAGCAACCTTCACACAACAATTATCCGACACTTCCATCGACAATCCCTTATAAGACCCAAAAAAAAAACAAAAAACAAAAAAAATAACAGGAAATTGAAGTATATAGAAACTCAGAAGCACTTAAGAGTTAAGACTAAGTCCCAATGCGTGATTGATGAGTCAGAATTAGAATGAAGAAAACGATGGAGCAGCAGCAGCAGAAGAAGATGACGAAGAGAAAAAGATGGATTCAACGGCAAGAGAGAGAGTAGCAATGGTGGTCGTTGGGAAAAAGCAAAATGAAAGCGCGGGTTAATGAGCAAAGAGTGGGTTTGAAGGGGGGGAGTAACAGAAAAGGAAGAGAAGGTAACCGCAATAACAAAGCAGCTATAACAACAACCACCACATCCACCATCCACCACTATCACTTTCCTTCACCTTCACTCACTGCCCTCTGCTCTCTTTCTCTCTCTTTCACCGAAGTCTCTGCCGATGCTCTGTCCACAATGACTCCTTGTTACAACTTTTTTTCCCAATTTGCCCCTGCTTGCTTGCCCCTTCATCCTCCTCATTCGGTCAGAATCTTTTTGCCTCCTTTTTTTTTTTTAAAAAAAATTGCTTTTTGCTTTCATTTGTGCTCAATTACAGTCCAGGAGGTTTAATTATTAATTTATTTCTTTTGTTTTTTGTCTTTTAATACGAACTCGATGTCCAAATTCCTGAAGGACAAAACTGAGAGGAAACTTTTTTTTATCACTTCAGCGAACAACACGTCAGCATGCTAGAGCTGTTTATCTCGCGCGTGAAACAGTTAAAACACGTTAGTTACATTTTACTTTTCTTTTTCCTTTCCTGTAAGCTACGTTATTGTTGAAAAAAAAAATGGGCGTTATTGGTTTGTGAGTGCACTTTCCTTGTGCTCCATTTTATTTTTTTTCCCTTAAACAAAAGTTGATGAGGACGAATAAAAAAAAACTTAATAATTATATATTATTTGAGTATACATTTTATATACTTTGAAGAGTCTGAATGTATAATATAAAATAATAATTGTTATATTATTTATTATTTATAAGATAATTTCATTTTTTAAAAGATTGAGTATTTTTATTATTAAATTATTATTTTTTAATATTTTAGAATAAATTAATCAAACATAAAACATAAATCTTAATAAAAAAAATATAATTCAATGATAAAAATATTCAATTTATGAAGCTTCTTACAAAATTATCCTTTTTAGCAACTAAACTAATTTAGCATGTGTTTTTTTTTTAATTGTGGAATTCTGATATTGTAGTAAGAAATTTTAAATTTAATTGTGGTTCTTCCCCCTGAACCGAATCAGAAAATATTTACTCATATTGATGGGTCGATATTAGCCCTGACAGAATAATGAATTAAGTGGTTGGTAAAAGTAGAAAGAAAAAAAAAACTTATGATTTTTTTGGCAATACATCGTGGCACCATAATTCTGAGTACTTGTTTGGGAACTTCTGAAAAGAAAGATGCGGATAAAAAGCCTCCATCTCCAGGCTCCAGCGGTGGCGTCCCAGGAAACCAAGTCCAGATGGCAGCTTTTTACGGAGAGAGTCAGATAGAGAGAGAGAGATACGAAGAGGAGAGACTGTAAAGCCGAAAAAGACCGATAGGGATAGCCACCACCACAATGAAACGTAGCATAAGGGCAAGAAGCAGCTTTGGGCCCTCACTCACATGGTTTTCAATAGCACTTCCCAAAGTCTACGAGGACTTTTCAGCTGCGGTCCCCTTCAAGCCTTTGGCAATTTCAGCAATTCATATCTTCGCTGCTAAATTTTGCTACAATCTATTTCCTTCTTCTCATTTTCTGGCAACATTTTCTTTTCCCTCCATGAATCATGTACAAAGTTGAACTCTCAAATCTGCTGCACAGAAAATATTCCAATAATCTATTTTCATATTTTTAATTCAGTGATGAGATTTATGAGAATCAACTATGAATACAAAGATGACAACTTTTTTTTTTCCTATTGACTTCCTTGAGATCTTCAAAAGGGTATTTAAAATTGAAAGCTTCATAATTTAGTTCTTACAGAATAAGATGCTTCACTTGCTAAACTACATTTCTTTTCTCTTACCTTCTTCAGTCTATAATATAAAATGTTTTCCAACACCTATTAATTTCTAGCAATATTGTAATTCCCTTTTAGCATAGGTGATACTTGAGCTAATTTGCGTATATCTCAATCAATCTATCATCCAAACAGTTCATATATAAATTACTTATGTTTGATCTAAAAGTTTTACATTTTTATTATAATATAATTTAAAAATAATTTTTATCTTAATCAGTAACCAAAGCATTACACATTATTAGCTCAATTTTTGTTCCTTGGATATGTATTTTATATTACATGTGATATGCCATGAATATCTCCAGTTATTTAGCAATTAGACAATATTGGATATAAGTTCAACATAATTTATATTTAATGATTGTGTAAAAAGTTAGGCAAATTTTTATATAATTAAAATCAAGAGATAAAATTAACTTATAACATTTTGAATGCTTTACCATTATCTTTAATAATACAGTGACATATAATATCGTCTTAAAATTTTTCTTTGTTTAATATTTTGGATTTAGATATAAGATGTTGTGCATTAAGTGGCTTATAAAAAAAACATTTGGAATGTTCTTAGGGACAAATGAGAAGCACAGACAATAAATGAGAGGAGGTTTTGCTCTTGGTGCCATCTTAAGAAATATAAAAGAAAAAGAATCATGTGTTGGGATCCCTCTCACAGCTACTAAGGTTGGTGTCTCTACTGATCGAAACAGACCAACTCTTTCTGATTCTGTACCCATAAAATATTGTGAAAATTGAAAAATAAAAAGCCTATTTATTTGCACCTTTTATAATTTTTAACATTGCTTGGATTTCAAGCCTGGGAAGATATAAGTCCAGCAATCACCTCGTGTCTTAGACTAATAGAGTTTTGGCCTTTGAGGAGAAGAATTGAATTGTGGCTTGGAGATTTAAGTGAGAAAAACTAAGTATTAGAAGACAAACCAAGCAGTTAACTTCAATCTTCCTTTCTTCACCGAACACTTTCTCATTGGATTCTGCTTAGGCTCCATCGTTAGATTGAATAGGAGCCAAGTAATCTCAATGAGGCCCCACTAGTGGCCAAGATTTGGTTAGTTTCTTGATATGACGTTGGCCTAATCTTAGTTTTTCCTTTTAAGTGCCCTTTTTCATTAGGTAATGTACGCCGACAAACACTAGAAAACCTTAACACCAAAAAAAGGAATTATATAAAATTAGAGTTGGACCATGTTAAAGTCTGTTTATCTTGTAGAAAATAGTTTTTTTATAAAAAAAAATTATTTATTTATATATGAATATCCTTATATTATTTATGTATCTTATGATTTACGATATACCGACACTTCATATAGCAGTCGTATCCGCGTGTTGGTGTCGTTTTTGATACCGACACGAAACGTGTTGGGACCGTGTCCATAATTTTAAAAAATTTAGACACTCGTTCCCTATTTCAACACACGTATCAAGCTCGATTCTGAGGTCTAATCCGTAATTTCAAAAAGTTCAGACACACATTTCCTATTTCAACACGTGTGTCAAACTCAATTTTCAGCTTATTATTTGTTGTGCCCTGTTATTTAATATTACGAGTACTTATTTTCATATGAAAAAATAATAATTATAATATATATTTACAAATAAGTATAATATTTTTTAATATTTATAAATATAT
>JANHAO010004579.1:0-23968 GCA_026873985.1 Saraca asoca | reverse complement strand
AGAGATCCAAAAGGGTTTTGGTGCTTTCTTCTTCTACTCCTTCTTCTCTTATTGCTGGAAAGGTTTCAGCTTTTTGTGGAGAAAAATTTCTCCAAGTTTCGGCCATGGTAATCGAACCAAGAGAGAAGAAGAAGCCGAAAATTGGTTCCAGGATTTTGGCTCCTATTTTGGTCCATCCAACTTCCCACACTTGCTAGTGCAAGGAGAGGAGTTGAAGAGGCCATAGGGGATGTTTTCCAATGAGGATATTCCGGTGGAGGCAACACACATGGGTTGCTTTGGTGACCACAAGCTTCCATTGCAAAAAGAGCTCAACTAAAGGTTAGTTTTGCTTTTCTTCTTCTTAGATTTGATCTAGGTTTGTTGTGCAACCTCTAATAATGGGATCTCAGGGAGTTGGGTTCGGCCATGGGTGAGTTTTTACATAGAAAATTTTTGAAAATTTTGACCCTCATGGTTCTACCCACCTCATCATTTTCTTCACCAATTACAAGCAAGTGACCAGAGCTAATACTAGAAAAAAATAAAACAATACTGAAAAGTCAACATTGAAGCTTAGGAGAAAAATCAAAGTAAATAAATTTAACCTATGAGATTTTGATATCTTGTTGGAGATGGTTTGATGTGAACTAAAATAGATAGAGGCTGAAATCAAGAGGTTGAAAATCAAGAGCTAAAATAGATGTGAGCTTAAATCAAGCAAGAGCTTGAAATGATGATGAAGATAGAGGTTGAAGATCTACAAAAACCAAAAGTAAATTCAACTTATCTAGCTAAACGGCAACAATGATGAAGATTATGGGTGAGCTGAAGAAATTAGGGCTCTTGTGAAGAGAAATGGACAATGGCATTTTAGTGTGCAGTACGTCCTTAATGGCGGTTCAGTCAAAACTATCGTTAACAATTGTAGCTAGCGGCAGTTTTGTTAAAAACCACCTCTAAAATTTGCATTCTAAAGGAATCGAACCCATGTCACTTGACTTAGTCGTAGATTTAACGGTAGTTTATAATAACTGCCATAAACAAATCATCGCTAAAGACAAATAATTAGCTTCCCTTGGACTGTCGCTAAGCTGCTAAGTATAGTGATTAGTGGTAGTTCTACAAAACTGCCACTAAAAAATTGCCTTTAACATTTGGCCGTGTCTTTAGCAATGATTTATACAAATCACCACTGATGAATCACTGCTATATATGCATTTTTTTTATAGTGACATATTCTCAAACATGTCTTTAAAGTGAGCTAATTTTTGGGTCCATTTTCCCCCTTAGTTGAGTGAGTTTGCATATATATGATATAAACCTTGACCACACTTATTTAGGAATCAACCAACCTAATGGATATGAAATTTAGTGCTTAGAGTTCGAATAATGATTCCCATACATATAAACAAATGCAAATATAATCATAATTATATAAAGGAATACAAGAAAAAAAAAAACAAAATGAACACTAGAACATAATAAGATTAGAAAGCTTATAGATTGATATGGCAATACAAAAAAAAAAAGGTTACAAATTGATTTGACAATACGACAAAAAAAGAAATATATCATTTGAATGACTAGTATCCCATGCCCTGTAAAGTCAATAAATAAATAAAGTCATTCATTTAGATTATATGTATTTTATACATTTTGATTAAAGAAAAATAATAGTTAGTTATTTGATTACCTGTATTGGATACATATTGATAAAAGATAGTAAATAATAGATTCATGTATAATAATTATTAAGTAAATTCATATATTGACTAAATGATTATTTAATTAACTAATCATGAATTTATTTAATAATTTATTAAGATTAAGTATATTAGATGCACAATAATGAAGGAAGAAAAAAATATTATTATTTTCTAAATAATCACTTAATAAACTGATTATTGAATCTATCATATTAAAAGGCTTTAAGAATCATTCTTATTCTCTTTTAATATAAAAGGAGGTAGCTTTAGAGGACTTTGCATTTGTGAAATCTAGTGAGATTAAATAAAGGACACTTATGCTAAGTTCAAAGCTAATGGCAGTATGACACAAGAAAAGCTTACTAAGTCTATCTTATCTACACTAGATATTTCTAAATTCTTTGTTTAGTTGATGTAAATATATGTGAACAATATTAAGAGATTTATGAAATTTCTATTTTATAAAATTTTATATATTTAAAGGGATTATCCAATGATTGTATCATAACCAAACACATATATTTACATTGACTTACTATTTTAATAGTTTGATATGTTTTAACTTCTGCACATAAAATTATTTTATGATATTATGAGTAGTTTTGACATGAATTGATCTTGTCTTATTGAGTGTGTGAGTGTGTGTGTGTGTGTGTGTATGTATATATATAATTATGAAATGTTCATAGTTGATAAAGATCAACATGTTCTCTTATTTTTTTTTCAAATATAATGTATAGAAAATAGAGATTAGTCTTATGAAGATAATTTCTAAAAGTCTTCCATTGTTAGTATATCATAATTATAGTTTTGGAAATAATGTTGATGCTAAAATGTTAAAACCTTATTTTCGAAACTATTATTGTTATAATTTTTTCATATAGATGATAGACATGTTATGACTAGTGGTAACATTAACTAAAATAAGATGTTACTCACAATACACATAACATGTTTAAACAAAGGGGTTATACTTACTAACAAAAATATATTGACTATAAAATCAGTGGTAGGTATATTTTATTGGAGACCAAATTATAGCAAGATTTCATTTGTATATGGAATTGATATATGTATCTACTTTGCTTAGATACTTAATGAATTTGTTAAGATACTCAACAAAGTATCCGTTGCTTATTTGAAGTAGTTATGTATTTATTTAAGGAAATTATCAAACTTATAATAAGTGAGCATTATTATTGAATTAAAAGCCTTATTCGATAGTTTATTATATTGTGAAATTATGTACTTATTTGTTTTTATATTGCAGAAATGGCAAGTTATAGTTCTCTAGCAAAGATTTTAAATGAAAATTGTTCGAAAGGCTCTAATTATTCTAATTGAAAGAGAAATTTGAGAATTATTCTCATTGTAGAGAGATTAGTGTATGTTCTTGATAAAGGCACATTTGTTGTATTAGGAGATAATGATCCTAAGGTTGACCATAAGGTTTGTAGACTTTGGAAAGAAGATGATTCTATGGTTAAGTGCTATATATTAGCATCTCTTGAAAATGGACTTTAGGAGTAACATGAATTATTAAATTCTTCCAAAGAGATCATAACTAGCTTAAAGGAAATGTTTGGCCAGCAGAATCTTTCTACTAGGCAAATTGCATTGGAAGAACTTATGACCATCAAGATGGCTAAAGACACTCTCATTAATGATCATGTGATAAAAATAATTGGATATATTAATGAATTGGATGCTTTTGGTGTTGACATTGATGAAAACTTAAAGATAGATGCGATCTTATCCTCATTGCCTGATTCTTTTAATCAGTTTGTGCTCAATTTTAACATGAACAAAATTATTATAAATCTTCCTAAGCTCTGTAATATGTTGCAAAGAGTTGAAGATTTGATCAGAGAAGGATGAGCTAATTGTTTTGGTTTTTAAAAAAGAGAGTCTTCTACCTCCAAGAAGAGAAAATCTATAAGTAATTCAAATGAAAAACTTTTAATAAGGATGCAAAGAAAGACAAATCTAGTGATGTCATTATTGTAAGAAGAAGGGACATTGATTAGGAATTGTTGCTAGTACTTGCTTCTTTGAAAAACAGAAAGCCTTTTGAAGGTATATCTGATATATTTATCATAGAAACCAATTTATTAGTTAATTCTATTAACTGTTAGTGTATTGACACATAAGCAACTTCTCATGTTTGTAATGCATAGCAGGGGTTTCAAGAAAACAAAATTTTAAGTGATAATGAGGTGGTGCTTATGATGGGAACTGAAGATAGTGTTGCCATAGGAAGTTATCATCTCGTATTACAAGGTGGGGGTGTTTTGCCCTTAAAAGATTGTCTTTTTGTGCCACAAATAAGGAGAAATTTGTTTTCTATCTCTAAGTTAGCAAAAAGTGAATACATTTTCTTGTTTTCTTGTAATAAATTTACAGTAAAATTGCATAATAAGTTTATGGTAGATGGGTTTGAACAAAATGATTTATATTTCCTTTCCTCTACTAATACTTTTACATATGATGAAAATAGTTCTTCAAATGTTGAGAACTCTTTGAAAAGGAAGTGAAATGATATCACTCTCACTTATATATAGCATCTATAGTTAGGGCATATTAATTTGGAAAGAATTAGTAAGTTGGTAAAGGATGGTCCTTTAAATTTTATAAAATTAAAATCTTACCCAACTTGTGAGTCTTATCTTCAAAGAAAAAGGATTTAATACATAATGATGTATATTGTCTAATAAATCATGTGGCAAGAGGTGGTTTATTTATTTCATATCCTTTATTGATGACTATTTAAGAAATGGAGACCTATATCTTATAAGACATAAATTAGAAGCCTTTGAAAAGTTCAAAGTGTTTTATGCTGATATTGAAAAAAAAAGGTATATATATAAAATGTCTTTGATTTGATATAGGAGGAGAATATCTCTTTGATGAATTTTAATGCTATCTAAGGGATAATGGAATTTCATTCAAGTTCACACCTTTAGGAACACTGCAACACAATGCTATTTTTGAAAGAAGAAACCACACTTTGTTAGATATAGTACGATCTATGATGAGTATAACAGATTTACCACTATCTTTTTAGGGTTATGCATTAGAGACTGCTATTGATTTATTAAATATAGTTCTAAGCAAATTGGTTCCAAATACTTGATATGAATTATGGACTGATGAGAGACTAAGTGTAAGACATTTGAAAATGTGTGGTTGTCCAACACATGTTAAGAAACAAAGTGTGGACAAGTTGGAATCAAGAACTAATAGATGTTTATCTGTTGGTTATCCTAAAGATACAACTGGGTATTATTTTTATAATCCCAATGAACAGAAAGTCTTTATAAGTCATTATATAGTATTCTTAGAAGAAAAAATTGTATTTAGGTATTCCATGAATAATATGATTATTCTTGAAGAGAAAAAGGAGAATCTTGTGAAAGATATTCCTATTGAGGCATCTGTTAAGGAAAATATTCCTTAAACTGACAAACCTCTTATTCCAACTTGTAAGAGTTGTAGAAATGTTTCTCCTCCAATTAGACTTAATCTTCTGACTAAAAATTTTCTAATGACTTTAGAAGAAAATTAGAAGGATCCGTACTCTTATAAAGATGCCATGTTAGGTAGTGATAAAGAGAAATAAATTAAATCTATGAGATCAATAAAGGACTCCATGTATTCCAATGAGGTTTAAGACCTTGTAAACCAACCTAATAAGGTTAAAACAATTGGTTGTAAATAGGTCTATAAGAAAAAACATGGAGCAGATGGAAAGGTAGAGACCTAAAGCAAGATTGGTTGCAAAAGGTTAAAATCAAAAGGAAGGAATTGATTATAAAGAGACCTTTTCACCAATTTTAATGCTTAAGTCCCTTAGGATCTAATTAGCTATAAAAGCATATTTTGATTATGAAATTTGGCAGATGGATGTAAAGACAACTTTCTTAAATTGATATCTTCAAAAAGATATCTATATGGACTAACTTGAAAGATTTATATTAAAAAGTCAAGAAAGCCAAGTAAGAAAACTTAAGAAATCCATTTATGGCCTTAAGTAGGTTACTCGAAGATGGAATATCAGATTTGATGAAATAGTAAAAAAGTTTGGCTTTGTTCAAGATTTGGATTAAGCTTGTGTTTGTAAGAAAGTGCAAGGGAATGTCATTATCTTTCTTGTTTTATGTGTTGATGACATTCTTCTCATTAGTAATGATATAGGAATGCTATCAATGCAAAATTATAGTTGTCCACTAAATTCACTATAAAGGTTTATTACCTTTTAGACATGGAATTACCATTCTTAAGCAGATGTGCACAAAAACCCACGAAGAGTTAGAAATAATAAAGAAGTGCCCATATGCTTCAATTGTAGGAAACTTAATTTGGTTGGCTTTCTAAGCATAGGAAAAGGTAAAGTCATTCAAGGCTTGACTTTCTAATAGGCTACATAACAAGAAAAAATGGCCAATTAGGCTCAAATGGGCTCAACAATGGTACATTGCAAGATAGGTTAAAAGGACAAAAATGTCTCAATCAAAGAATACTTTAATCATATTCATACATGCATGTGCCAATGTAATCTGAAAAAGATTCAAAGCAAGTTCTAGAGTAACAATTTCATGAAAGAAAATCACACATAAGAAAGAAAAGGAACCTAATAGAAATGATCAAGATTGGCTCAAAATTTCACAGGCTATATGTCTATCAAAATCAATCTACAAACATTTCAAACTTCATCACAATGCTAATCAAATTCAAGGACTAAGAGGCAAGATAATTTATTCAATTATGCTATGCAACCATTAAAATCAATTACAATATACTCAAGGCCTAAACAAACTCACAATCAATTCAAAACATTTAAAAGCAAAATAAACACATTTTTTTGTAGATTTTTTTTTTCACACAAACAAAGAAAAATGCAAAACAAAGCTATCTAAAATCTACCTCCACACTTAAATTTTAAATTGTCCTCAATGTAAGTACAAAATTAACAATAAATCATGGATAATTAAAATAAAAGAGAGAGGGGAAGAGAGAAAATGCTTGGGTTTCCTCATAAGAAGAGCATTTACTTAACATCATTGGCTCGATGGCCCATTGGTTCTTCAACTAGGATCAAATATGAATATTGGTAGAAACCATTTGATGGGAGAAGATGGCATGTACAACTCCTTGAAATCAAGGTTGCTTCGAACTAGAGTTAGAAGTGATGACTGCAATTTTCTTATTATCTCTTCAATTTTAGAATTTAACTTTAATGATTCATCGATTCTCTTTAAACCTTTATTCATTGTCACATCAAGTGCATCAAGTTTAGCTTTTCTTTTCAACTAAATACATCTTGTATTGAAACATCAATAAGGTTAAAAGACAAAATAGAATAAGCATTAGTAGGGTATTTCATTGCCTGAAATATATTATAAATTAATGTCACTCCATCCAATTCCATGCTAAGTGTACCATTATGAATATTAATTTTTGTCTTGACTGATCTAAAGAAAGGCTTTTCCAGAATGTAAAATTTTGGAAGAAATTTTCTTTAAATAAAGATAGGCATGTCTTCCCCCATACTTATTTTCTTTTGTTCTTCTCTCTTGGAATTAGCCAATGTACTAAGAAAGAAAGGAGGAGTAGTATTAGCCACTTCAAGTTGAAGGTTCCCTTCTTCTTCTAAATTTTCTTTTTTATTTTTGCTCTTGACTTAAGTTAGTTGAAACTTGTGTTTCTTGATTTTTGGTTTCAACTTCTTCTCCAACTTGTGTTTCTTGTTGGAATTGCAAGTTGATGGCTCTCATTTCTTGTTGAAATTGTAAGATGTTAGCTCTTATTTCTTGCTGAAATTGCAAGTTGTTCTAGGCTATAGTTTGAATAAGATGTTCAAGAGATTTGCTAGAAAAAGTTGGGGCTTGATAGTCTTGCTACCTAGCTTAGAATGGAGGCTAGTAGTAAGCTTGAATAGATTGGTAGTCAAAGCTCAAATTTGATTAATGATAATAACCATAGTTGTATTGGTCAAAATATAGATCATGGTGATTATACCATTCAAAATTGTATATGTAGGGATATAGATCATATTGCCTCTATGGATCATGTTGTTCTAAAAATCCTTCCTTTGTATAAGCTTGCTAAAATAGTTCATAAGATTGCAATGTTTAACACCCATTGACTACTAGCATTTATGCTAATTGATGAACCAAAGAAGTTAATCTAAACATTTGCTATATAAATCTATGATTCCCAGCCATGACTTTTAATTCAGAATGTTAGATAATATAAAATAAGAAAAATAACAAAAGAAATTTATAAAATCTTGAAATGGTCCGGATTGATGTCTGCTTTTCCTTCTCAAAATTCGCAAGGTTCTTTCAATTTCTAGCAAAAACTAAAAGAACTAAAATGGGAAAAATAGCAAAATAATTTAAAAAATATTAAAAAAAATTGAAAAATCATATTAGATGATATAATTTGGTAGAAATAGGTCAAGGTTCATGGAAAAGCCAAGAATTTTGATTAGGAGGACAAAAACTAGCAGTCTGCCAAATTTAAGCTTCTAATTCTACAAAAAGTTTTTCTACTTGACCTTGCCTAAAAAACTTGAAAATTAGCGAAGTTATAAAGAAACAGGGGTGAAAACATAGCAAAATGAATAGAATTTAAAGCTTAATATTAATGTTAATATCCTAATATTATATACAACTGAAAATACACAGTAATCGATCAACCAGTACCCAGTAATGGCACCAAAATTTTACAGTTATTGAGGTTAGCAAAGGTAATATGTTGAACTACCTAAACTTATAAGTATGGTAAGTCCAAGTCAAACCCACAAATACTGGTGATTTATTTCTGTATATTTACAATGTAAAATGGGGGAAGGTTGGATATCTAATTAGAAATAGGAATTTAAAAAAATTGTTTAAATGCAAGTAAACAAAATAAAAAAGAAAAGGAAAATCTAATGGAAAAGGCTTTAATCCAAGGGACTATTACAATCAATTCTATGATTGATCCTTGACAAAATCATTTCATTCCCTCTTTGACTGTTTAACCAATAATATAATTAAGCTTAGCACCTAATTATTTCTTATTAATTTCTTCTTAAATTGGCCAACCAAGCCCAACACCCAATGAACTCTTATTGTTAAATCATTTGAAGCTTAGCACTAAAACCAATTTACCAATGGCATTAAGATCTAAAAATAGCAAGACTAATTAATCAATTTACCTTAATAGTTATTCAACTAATTATGCTCAATTCTCTAGCAAAATTGATTTACCCCAGCAACAAATCAAAACCCTATTGCTACCCATAACCAAATAGCCACAAACAATAACATACCTATGGAAATTCAACTAGCAGTAAATTACAATAAATAATTAATTGATGAATGTTATTATCTAATCATCCAAAGAAATTATAAGCAATAAAAATATAGAATCAAGAGAATAAAATTAAAAATAAGTTGAGAATAAAAGTAAGTCTCAGAATCAACAAAAAGATTAATATAAAATTTCCTTTAGATTGATATGGAAGTTTAGCTACACATTAATGTAAAAATAAATGAAAAAATAAAACCTAATTAGGGTTGGAGTCTTTTCCTAGCAAAGCTTTTATCCTCCCATAGGAAGAGAAAAAAACAAAAATGATCTAAAAGTTATTATATTTGTGGCTCTTTTGAGTTTTTATGGAGCTCACTGCATTAACTCTACTTAGGCTGTTGATTAAGGTTAGAAGGAGGCTTAATTGAATATGGGTCCCTGCATATGAAATGTAACTTTGTCTCTCAAGAGTCCAATGGCCTTGACCTTGCATAAAAATTCAATTCTTAACTCAAGTTATAAGTCAAAAATTGAAGTAGCTTTTCAAAGTAGTCTAACCCTTAATAAAATTTAGCACTTACATTTATAGCCCTATAACTAATTAAAAAAGGAGTAGTTTACCTCAAGACCTCCATCAAAGTTATAGAAATGGATCTTAGCTATCTTATGGGCTTTGGTTTGCATCGAAATGATAGATGGAGCTCTACTTATGATAATAATACCAAAACTAGTTTTGGGTCATAGGATAACATTCTGTTTCAGGTTTGAGGCTTTAATTAACCTCCAATACTACTAAACTAAGCTTTGAGCTCTTTATGATATTTTTAGTGATTTCTCTTATCTTTCCAAAGATGCAAGAATCAGCTAAAAATGAAGTGAATAACCCAAGATACACTAAAAAACCTAATATTATCTGAAATAGTATTAATTTACTAAATTAATTCAATTAAGTACAAAAATTGACTAAACCACAAAATCAATTATAAGTGTCTAATTAAATACATAAACATGATAAAATACTAAGTATAGAAGGTATATAACACATATAAATTATGCTCATTAAGGGACTCTAAGAGTTAAATTTTTTAATATAAAAGGATGAGAATATAAGAGAACAAAATATCTCAGAGTTTTTCATTCATCTTTCTCATCCTATAGAGAAATTCTCTTCCTTCTAACTATATGGAATAGATTCTTAGTAGAAGAGGCATGCATATAAGCTTTGAAGGACTTTGCATTTATGAAATCTAGTGAGATTAAAAAAATGATGCTTG
Organism: Saraca asoca; assembly: GCA_026873985.1. NCBI lineage: Eukaryota > Viridiplantae > Streptophyta > Magnoliopsida > Fabales > Fabaceae > Saraca > Saraca asoca. The sequence continues at coordinate 13,707 of JANHAO010004579.1, read as the reverse complement.
TGCTAAGTTCAAGGTTAGTGGAAGTATGACATAAGAAAAGCTTATGAAGTCTTTTTAATCTACACTAGGTATTTCTAAATTCTTTGTTTAGTTAATGTAAATAAATGTGAACGATCTTAAGAGATTTATGGAATTTATATTTTATAAAATATTTTATAATATATTTTTAAATGGATTATCCAACATCATTAATGTCTTCAAGTCTATAACTTAAAAGTAACATGCAAAAGATAAAAAATGATTCATTTAACAAAAATCACAACTTCCATTGTCTTAGTTCTTCTCCAAATGATACATTGTCAGTGAAGTCCACTCTTTATGACAAGTTAGTGAATGAAATGTTTGAACCATTCCTAATTATTAGGAGTAACTTGTGGTAGAAAAATATCTGGCCTAGTTTAACTTGTAAAAAATTCCTAAATTCCATTAGAATAAGTTTAGGAGTAGGCAAAAAATAGCAATAAAAAGTAATCAAATATATTTCTTACATATGATGATGTATATATAAATTGTTGCAAGAGTGGACTAATGTTACATGAGTTGGTCCCATTGTTGACTTGCTTTAGTTTGCCTAAAGTAGGAAAATTATTAGGACAATACATGAAATTGAAAAATAACAAAAGAAAAAAAATAATGTTATTACGTGGTGAAGTTCTTACTTGAGTTTCCCTTTAAAGTTGATGTTGTTTTCTTTCTTTCTTTGAAAGGCCTTTAAATTAAGCATTTGATGTCCCCTTAGGCTTTGCACGGTGAGGATCCAAAATTAGAGTACAACTAATTCCATTTCCTACAACTATTTCTTTATGTGTTTATGGCCTTTGCACTCAAATTTAATTTTTTTTAAGAATTCTTTAACATGTTAAGTCCCTTTTTTGATCATATCCCACATAATATCCTATGTGTTTTTTATGATATTGAGATTCAAATACAATATTGTAGCAAGACCACATTAATATATTATAGTATACTAGTGTAGCATTATCATTAATATTTTCTATTCCATGATTGAAATTTCTACCATGTGATGGTAAATGACCACATTTATTTGCATGTATACTTAATCTCACATTCTTAGACCACTGAATCAAAATATACTACTCAGGTATTTTTGTGATGCTTTGGACATTTTAGATTTGTAAAATATGTAAACATAGTATCCCATTAATTCAAACTTTTTACAACTACAACAAATTTACCCATTTGAACTATCAAGTTGCACAACCCTCTATTTTTAAGTCTTTCATTCCAGAACCTCATATAAAAAAAATATATCATCATGTTTTTAAGTCTCTTTAATGGTAGCCCCACCTAAAATATTGAGACATTCTTTTTCAAATAGTTTATATCATTTATAAGTATAGATTTTGGATGCCTGATATATGTAGTGGGGCATTTTGACTACATCTATAATCCTCCTCAGTCTCAAATAGAAGCCATCCTCTTATTGTCTTGTCAAATCCTAAGAACAATTGTTTGAGAGAAGTTGCTTTGTTAGCTATCCTCCTAAGATGTTATTAGCTTTTTCAATCCTTTGAGAAACTTTAAAATCATCAAAGAATGCATCCTTATTAAATGCAATAGACCATTTAGATCGAATCTTATACATCCTATTTAACCAATTGTGATAGAACGATATGGCCAATAAGGGGTGAATTGGTAGTATCAAATTAAAACTGTAATTGATAACAATATGCTTAAAACAATTTATCAACATTTTAAATATATATATATATATATTATATTTCAAACGAGCAGGCATACAAAAAAGCTTATTGTAGATAATATATCAGTTATGTTGCTTTTTATTGAATAAGCAAGCAAAGTGGAGATGTAACCTGTAGTAAAATCATTGATACCTTAATATGCTAAAATAGATTATAATAAGAGATATACTAAACATGCAAACAAAAAGAAGAAGCAACTAGCAGTAGTAGATTAGTATAACAACATGCTACTTGTTTTGTTGAACAAGCAAATAGAGTGAACAAGTAGCCTGCAATAGAGTTAGGTGAAATGAAAGAGCTAAGACAAAATATTTGTTGAAAATAAATATGGACATGACATATGATTTATAAAGGTTCAATTATCCAAGAGAAACTTCTTCTGGGTCTACTCCTCTTTCCCAAGTTCTAATTGTTGGATACTTAAGGTTTAATCCACTATATTTTTAGGCTTTACAAGAGCTACCCCACTCTAAACCTTTCCAAACCAGATTTGTCTTCACCAAGATCAAATCTATTACAATTTCATATATCACCATAAGTGTAGCTCTCAAGATTAACTCACTAATGTATAACCCTCACTCTCTCAATCTTTTAGCTATATAAGCACTCACTCTCATAGTAAGATTTCACAGGCTTTTTAAATTGAGCAGAGTGCACAACCCTCACTCTTTCAATCATAAACTATTCAAATGATCTTAGTGAGATTTCACAAGCTTCTTAGATTGAACAAAGCATGTAACCCTCACTCTTTCAATCATAAGCTTAGTAATAGTACAAAAGAATATTGTTCTTTAGTCTCACAAAGAGAACAAAGCTCAGATTTAGAACAACATTCTTGAAGTGGGTTTGAAAGTTACCTTTACTCAATGTCATCTTTGGGATAATACTTTTGAAGTGTAGATTTGAAAGTTTCCTCCACACAAGCTTTGTTGAGTATGGGAGTTCATGTTTGGTTTTCCTTTAATGCTTAACTCTATTGTTCTTTATTAACCTTTGCTCTATTTATAAGCTTGAAGAAGTGCCTTGCCTACTGACTGTTTGCTACTCCTTAGCAAATAATGTAAGTCTCCAAGCTCCTTATAGTAGATCATTGATGATCTTATGATGGGTATGGTATAGGTTCTCTTATGATAGCAAATACTTTGCTGATGTGTGACTGTTTCCTTTTAAGAATTTTCCCTTTTTGTAGCTAATGGTTGCTATGGTTTGTGATAGCAGAGATAGGCTCTCAAATTTATCAACAGTTGCACATGACTAACTTTAATTTGTTACCAATGGTTATATTTTATGATTGCAAGCAAAATGATGCACTATATGTTAAGGTTTGATGTGCTAAGTTGCTTGTTTTGCTTCTTTTGACCTTGGACCATGGCATTTGTACTTCCATCAACCTTTTTTGACTTGACTTCCATCAACCTTTTTTGACTTGACTTCCATCATGAGTCTAATAGGTACTTGCTCCTTGATAACAGAGATGGCTTTTCAATATAGATTCCATCCCGTGTAGCTAACGGCTTCCTATACATTAGGATGGCAATAAGAATTTCATGAGTTATAAGCATGATCTAGAACATTATGTCTACACCTTGTAAACACACCTTGTGCTGCAACACAATAGTAATGGTTAAAACATAACTTATTAATTTGTGAGTGGCCCCAATGTCATGACATTTATGGTTTTGATAGCCATCCATTTTTGGTATGAATTTGACTATGTTGATATTGAAGTTGAAGAAATGACTAGATTGAAATAGGAGTTACAATTGTTGACAAATGTAACTGAAGCAAAAGCATGTGTTGATCACATGATGGGCGATTACCATGCAGTTGGCATGTTGAATTTGTTTTAATTTTTTCTCTATTTTACTAAGACACATGCCTATTTTCATAAGGGTCAATTTTCTTGAATAGTTATTCAAAAAAATTGCCCATGTTCCCTATAATTAGTGCCCCAATGCATTAACAAAAGGCCTTTTATTTTTTTGTAACCACTCAACTTACCAAAAAATACTATGCATTCTTTGTAATTCTCTGTTATACATTTCAACGCTCTATTGATCTTCTTAGTTTATAGGAATTCCTTTCCTCCATATGCTTATAACTTCATGAGCCACTATTGCACCTTTTAATGTAATTTACAACTATTTGGAGTGGAATCTTTATATGTTTTTATTTTTTACTGTATTGCTTCATCTAGAGATCTTAGAAGGTCAAAATCATGCTTGTTTGTTGTGAAGGATCCATCTTGGAGTCAAAACTTTCTAACCTATGAAATTTGCTTGAAACAAATTGGCAAGCCTAGTAGGACATAGTTAAGGTATTGTTAATCTTTAATCTTGCATAATCTTTAGAAGTGGTACTATTTTGTTAGGTAATTTTCAAAATATGTCTACTACAAATTCATAAAATGGACCTCAGAATGAGGAGAGGTCTATCAAAAATGACAATATTGGTAATTCTAGTTTTGTTGAAAATGTGGTTGTTAACTAGCATAATAATAAAAAAAAAACAACTAAAACCAAAATAGAAGGAACTAACAAGAAACATTGAATAAAAATTGAAATAATCATAACAATAATAAATTGACTAATTGAAATGGACCAATACTTGGGGGCCAATGCCTTATGGCTTATCGTATTTCCCATAAATGAATCAAAATTATCAAGGAAATCTATCTGGTTTAACTTATGAAAATGATGCTATTTTTCGACAACAGATGGATGAAAGTAATCATGATATGGTCCATATGATGTCACAATAGATTGTAACTATACTTTGACCAATGTTAGAAAATAATGCCTTAAGTTAACAAAGAATGAATCATGCATTGGAAAGAATGGAAGTCTATTTGGGCAATGGTTGGAATAGTGACAATGGTCAGAATAATGAAAATGGTCGAAATATTGACAACAATAATCATAATAATCATGATCATGAAATGGGGTATGAGAATATAAAAAATAAAGAACCTAAAATGGAATGACAACAATATGGTCAATTTAGAATACTTTGGCATGGGGAAGAGAGAATTCAAAATGATAACTAAATTAATGATAACATGCAAATCCTTGTAAACCCAAATCACAATAAAAATTTTCTACAAAGATAGGAACAAAACATCCAATTCCTGGTTGAACAATTGCTAAACTAATTAAGAGTGCACAACACTTATCCTAATTATAAGGGTGTATTTCTCAAATGGATAAATCAAATACAATCCCTTATAGGTTTTAAATTGCCAAAATTTACAATATTTTCTAGCAGAGACAATCAATTGCTAATTGAACATATCACTAGATTTACTACAAAATATCGAGAGTTGATAGGAAATGAATATTTAAAATGAATTTTTTTTTGTTATCTCTAACCAAAATTGCTTTTGCTAGTTAAAAAATCTATTTCATGACCAATTTTATAGAGGTAAAATGTGGATTAGTCTAACTAATTTATTGAACATAAAAAAGTCACCAATAGAAAGTGTTGACGATTACTTATTTAAGTTTCAGTAAGTAAGAAGCTACTATTTTACTCAGGTAGTAGAGTCTAAGGTAGTAAAAATTAGGTTTCAAACTTGTAATAAAAAAGACTTTTCTAACAATATATAACAGATATGTCTCAATTGGCAAAGAAAATTAGGCAAATTGAATAATTGCATAAGGAAAAGATAAGAAAATAAAAAAAAATCCATTTAGAAAGGATAAAGTGGCCTATGTTGAAGAAGAAGAAATAGAAGATGAAAACGAAATACATTTGGCTGAACTAAGGATGAAAAAGAGAGATAGTCATATGAAATGTTGATGGTGGAATTTGGTTCTGAGCTAAACTCCTGCCAATCATGATCAATTCTTGAACCCTAAACTATTTTCTAATGAATCGAGTGAGAGATGAAGACAATGGAGAGGAAGGAAAGCAAAGGCAGGCAGTGTTTTTAACATAGTTTGGCTAAATCCGGATGGCACCGGACCCTACGTTCATGATGAAATTTTATTAAACTAAAGGAGAGGTTTTACAGAACTTTTTCAAAGTTTTATTAGCCTCTCTCCCTTTTCTAACAATGATTTCCCTATTTATAAAGGAAGAAAGGTTACATGCAATAATTACAAGTTGCAATTCTGTTATATCAAATAATAATGAACAAAACTCTCTAGACTACTACAAATCAGCTACTATAGGCTACTTTCTGTGGGGTGGGCCCCTCTTATCACTAGAATACAAGCTTGACACAAGTCTGTCTAGAATCTCCATCTCGCAAAGCCTTCAGCCTTAGGAGATGCTTTGTCTTCACAAATTGAGATCCTTGATGCAGGATGGTTACTATTCTTTGAATAGCAAGGTCAAGCTTGAAGTCAATGGAGCAAGCTCAAATTACACACAAGCTGCGTCTTAGTGGAGCTATTTGTCGAACACATGAACCAGGACCTCATGCTATCATCCTCAATGAGCTAGATGTCCCCTTATGCAAACTTAGCTTCCGCTTAGTCTTTGCCCTACTTGAGCGAGGTTGATTTTCACTAACATGAAACAAACAAAGAAATAGGATAGGTATAATTGTATTTACCTTTTCGATATGCAATGGGAAAGTCAAAAGTTGGACCTTGAAAAAAAGAAGTAGGCAGAGGCAGTGAATCTAGTTTTGTAAGTGATAAGTCTTGCATGTTCACTGGCATAACCCTAGAAGTGGAAGTCACTTCTAATTGCTTAGAATGATGAGAATATACCTTCATAATCTATGGTTTAGAGGTCTAAGAAGTAGATTGAGATAAGTCATTATGAATGATAGGATATTAGACTCAATATATCAAGAACTCACCATTAAGATCAGAAAAAGAGAATGACTTACCAAGAAAGCAAGTGGACTTAAAGAATGTGATATCTACAAATACTAGATATCAGCCTAGGCTTAGGGAGTAACATCAATACCCTTTTTGAGAATAAAAGTAGCTTCATAGAATCAATTGATGATGCTAAGTTATGTAGCGAAATGATCTAAGCAAGGAAGAAGGTCAATGGTACATGATGAAAGTGGTCTGCCGAGTACACTTTGACACTCAAGTTAGCCTTAGAAATAGAGTTTCAATATGAATAGTTAGAATGAATCAAATAAAAGGGTTACTTAAGGGTTTATATAATCGTCAATCAAGCTATTTGTCTTGCTTCTGAGCAAATGGGGAGCATCCATGTGTTCATGATGTATCATTGATGTGAACGAGATTTTCACCTTGCAGTTGATGGTGTAGTCACACCATCCATGCATGCTCTTGAGTGTACTGACTTGTATGAGGCCACTAAAGGGTTCTCTTATCTGTCCTGAGCTTATTAGCCAATTTGCAATTTAAGTTGATTAACCAGGGCCCCTTGTTACTAGACTATGGCTCCTCAGTGATTGATCTCTTTGCAAGGACTTAGACTTTGTCCATAATGTTATGGGCCAATCATTCGATTATAACCTTGCTTTGGATGACCTATTTTTGATGGATTATCATAAGCAAAGAAAGATTTATCCTTCATTACCCTCGGATGGATTATAGAAACATGTCCAACAAAACATGTGACCTATAATTGCTTAGGATTTATATGTTACCATTGAATGTTAGTGGCAAAAACTTTGTAACAATGGGAAAAAATCATAAATGGAGGTTTTATATGTTAAGACCCACTTGTTTAATATGCTTGATAAATAGACATCGATCTTGCTTGATATACTTCATGCAACCATTGTTTAATGTAATCTATTTTTGTTACAGCTTTGATAAAACTTAGATGTTTCAAGAATAAATAATTTGTTTGTTTATCCCGATAACATTTTGTTTCCATGTTGTATTGTAATGTGATTTGATCAAGTTATATATGGATTTAAGTTTAAACAACATCCTTTGTATTGCACCCTTTTTTTTAATTAATGTTCATTTAAATATGTTAAATGTCATTCTAGATTAGGACATGTTGAATAAGATAGAATGTTGAAATTAATTAGAGATGGGCAACTGGACCCTCTTTCCAAAATAAAATTTCCAACAAGTGAGTCATATCTACAAGAAAAGCAAGTAGAAAGCTTTCAAGGAAGGCATATTGGGCCTCATATCCTCTAGAATTTCATTCATTGAAATATATATAATCTGATGAAAGTAAAGGCATGTCATGGTGCATCTTATTTTATCATTGAACCAAAAATGAGAACACTTGTATGATTAATTCAAAAAGTTCTATGATGAAAAGGGGATATGTAGGTGTTAGCATTGCTATGAAGATTGTTAGCCTTGCTATCATGTCTTCTTTAGTTTTGAAGTTGAAAAGCAATTTTAATTGATGTCATGATCTAACTATGTGCTTCAAGTGTTTATTCATTTTGTAGATGCAAGTTAATCAAGTAACATTCAAAGATCAAGAGATCCAACATTAGTCTTAGAGTTTTCATTGATTTCTCTAGGATCTTTTGTAAGTGCATTCTAATCAAATTTCATCCAATTGAGGTAGAAATAAATCGATTGAAATGAGTTTAAAACAAATATTTTCTAACTATGTTTTCAAATGTATTTTCACAAGTTGGTTTTTTATAAAAACTATTTTTTACTGTGTGAATTGATTCATGAATCGATTCATATAAGAAATCTTGTAAAATGTACTTGAATTGATTAGGTAATCAATTCATGAAGAAAAATGCTTTTGCTGAAAGTTTGAAAAATATTTTGAATTGATTAGGCAATTGATTTATAACCTTTTTACACAATAGGCTAAATTAATTCATGCATCAATTTGGTCTTGAAGTTCTTGATGATCTTCATAGATGAATTAATTTACAAATTGATTCATTAGTTAGTAACTACTACAAATTAATTCATGAATCGATCAAGGTTGAAAAATTAGTTATTTTTCAAAAGTCAATTATCACAACTATAAATAGCCCAATCCTCATTTCAACAAAACAATTTTTTCAAAAATGCTTCTTATGTTTTAAAAGTGAAAACAAAGAGAAAACATAAGCTTCATCTAATCTAATTCTACCTTTTCAAATAGTAATCCATTAAGGATCTTGGATTGAATATGTGAAGATCACACAATTGGTTAATTGAGATATTTATCTTAATTGTTGGTATTGTATCCACTTACCCTATTCCTAGTTTATTTTTATGATTTCTAGGTTGATAGGAATCAGAGATACAAAGAAAGAGGTTAATCTTTCCTTTGCATCTTCTTTAGTCATGAGGTTGATTACAACTACTTGTAAGAGATAAAAGAATTACTGTATCTATAGGTTAGCAAAAGCCCAGTCTAAATCTTGTTGTAAAACTGGTGTACAAAAGCCTAGTAAATTCCTATGGTTTTGATAATAAAAAGAGACTATCCAATTGAGGATTGTCCAGTTGATGTAGACTTAAACTACAATTTCAGTTAAAGTTGAACCACTTTAAAAACTTTGTGTTCTTGACTATTTCTTTTTGCATTTTATATTTTTACATTTGTTATGTTGCTGCAATTTTGCATATACTACAATACTTATTTACCTACAATTTTGATATTACTACAATTCTGTTTAATTGCTAAACTATTTTAAATTAATCAATTTGTAATTAAGATTTTAATTATATTAGTGACTCCAATAGTATTTCTTTGATAAACATTGTAAAACAGAATCCAATCTAATTCAAAAGAGTATTTTATTTTCAAAAAGGGCAGGATCATTTTTATAGTTTTTGGGACCTACAATTGATATCAAAGTTTTGGCTCTTGATACTCTTTTATTTTTAAAGATATTATAGATTCTTGCTTTGCATTGTTACCTGAATGTCCACCTTGAATAAGTGCCCTAGTTTTAATGGACATCATTACACCTATTAGAAACAAAAAATCAAAAACTTTATTGAAGCCCCTAATATAGATATGTGGGAAATTGTTGAAGAAGGTTATGAACCTCCAAAAATACTAATTAACAGTATTCCATAACCAAAGCCAAAAGCCCTTTGGATTGAAGAGGAAAAGAAGAGACACCTCCTAGCCTCTAAAGTCAAATGGATCATTTCAAACTTACTATCACACAATGAATATGAAAGGATTTCTACTTGCACTACAGTTAAATAAATTTGAGACACTTTAGAAGTAGCACATATAGGCATAACTCAAGTTAAAGCATCTAAAGTGCATATTTTAGTGTTTAAAATGGAAAAAGGTGAATCCATAAAGAATCTCATTTAAAGGTTCACGGCTATAACTAGCCATCTTATGTTGCTTGAAAGAACATTTGAAAATGCAGATTTAGTGCACAAAATTTAGAAGTCTCTTACCAAAGAATGGCAACCAAAGGCGACTGCCATTAGAAAATCACTAAAGATAAGGATGCCAACCATCTAAGAGCTCTATGGAAACTTGGAAGAGTATGAGCTAGAGCTGAAGGGATATAAGAAAAATGGCGATGATAAAAAGAAGAGAACTTTGGCACTTAAGGCTACGAAAATAATTAAATCTGATGAAGAAGAATTAAACAGTAGTGAAAGTGGAGATAAGGAAAATGATATACTCTTATTAAGTAAGAAATAGCCAAGATTGCTCAAAGAAAAGAGAAATCAAGGAAAAAAGGGAAGCTAATAGTCAAAAAAGGAACCAGAATAAAAATGAATATGAGTCAACATGCTTTGAATGTAGGAAGCTTGGTCACTTCAAACTAGATTGCACTATATTTTTTAAGAGACAGCTAGAAAATTAAAGAAAGAAAAGGAAGACATCCTTTGAGAAAGGAAACTTAGCAATTTGGGATGATGAATAAGCTGATTCTGAAGAAGAAAAAGGAATAGAGGAAGAAGCCCTTTTCTGCCTTATGGCTCAAGAAGATAAGGATAGAGAGATATTTAAATCATTTTTCTATTCTAATAATGATAATAGTGATGATGATAAAACTAATGATGAGGTTGATGATATGTGTGTTAAACTCTATGATACATTAGTAAAAGTTAAGAAAGATTTAAAGCATGCAAACGATGAAAGAGGAGCCTTACTTGAGAAAATTAAGCTGATTGAAAAAGGAAATCATGATTTGAATCTATTAGCTGAAAAAGTACTGAATAAAAGTAAAGTCTATAATCAATGTGAGATCTATAGATCCAAAATAGACACATTGACCAAAACTTTACAAGGATTTATAATTAGTAAAATGAGATTGAATGATATGCTGTAGAACCAAACTAGTTTTCAAAATAAAATTGGCTTAGGATATAGACAGCAAAATAAAAGGAGATCTAAGAAAAGATCTCATACGGGTAAGTGTAATAGAAAGTTCAATTATATGACTTATTTTACTACAATCAGAAGGGGCATTATATTAGACACTGTTCTTATAGAAATGGAATCTATATACTAAAACCAAATGAGAAAATAGTGTGGTTAACTAAAGGATATTTTTCTATGTTTACAAACCAATATGGACCTAAGATCCATTAGGTACCACAAGTACAAGTATAGTTTCTATTTTGAAGATCTATGTGGGAGAAATATAAGCAACTCATGATTGTCAGACAATAATTGCTCTCACTATAAGACAAAGATTGTTAATCCCTTATTTGCAGTATATGTTAACAGTTTCTTCTCTCTTATGCTTACCTATATTGTACATTGTAAATTCTAACTTAGAAATCATAGTTTTCCCTAAGTTTGTTTTGTAGGTACTCAATATGAGAATTGAGGTAAAAATTGTATTAAGTTGATTGATATTGATAAGTATATTCTATATTAAGATTTTTGGAATAAAATTGCATGAAAACTAATTTCAAGACTCCTTGAATCGAAGCCTGAATCAATTTGAATTTTTCCAAGTTTTCTGAGAGTTTCTAAATCAATTCACAAATTGATTCAAAACTCAAAATTTTACACTATGAATCAATTCACGAACTGATTCAAAAATTTTTAATCTTTCAAGAAGAACTTAAACCTTTGAAAATTTTTTATTAAACAAAATAAATTGATTCCTAAATCGATTCAATCCTGCCCAAATCGATTCGATCTTAATGAAATCAATTCATCATATTTTCAAACTTTCGGCCAATGTTCCAAAAATTTCTAAAACCGATATTAAACTCCCTAAATCGATTCCAAAATCTATTCAAAATCTAATATATGTAAAAATAAAATGATTCATGCAATAAGTCTGAAATTAAGTAGAACCATTACTTCAGGGGGAGATTAGTATCAAAGTGGAGTTAAGAAAAAAAAATTTGCATTCTTTTAAATCCCTTTACCCTTATCATATAGTTTGGATATTAAACTTGGTTATTACTTTTTGATAAGGCACTATTGCTTTTTGATATGCTAAAAGGGGGAGACTGATGAGATTTTAGATAAGATCTCAAAAGAAAATAAAGGATGGATCTTAAATATTAGATAAATAATGAATATAAACTTTAGGGGGAGTAAAGAGTAAGATCCCTCATTTGGGAATTTTGATTGCATTCTATTTTGATGATTATCTAAAATTATGTGTCACCATAAAAAAAGAGGAGATTGTTAGCATTGATATGGGGATAATTAGCCTTGTTGTCATATCTTCTTTAGTTTTGATATTGAAAAATAATTTTAATTGATGTCATGATCTAACTATGTGCTTTAAGTGTTTGTTCATTTTGTAGATGCAAGTTAATCAAGTGATATTCAAAAGGTCAAGAGGTCTAACATTAGTCTTAGAGTTTTTACTGATTTTTCTAGGATCTTTGATAAGTGTGTTCTAATCAAATTTGATCCAATTGAGGTAGAAATAAATAAATTGAAATGAGCTTAAAACAAATATTTTCTAACTATGTTTCCAAATGTACTTTCATAAGTTAATTTTTTATAAAAACAATTTTTTACTATGTGAATTGATTCACAAATCAATTCATAGAAGAAATCTTATGAAATGTACTTAAACCAATTAAGTAATCGATTCATGAAAAAAATGCTTTTACTAAAAGTTAGAAAAATATTCTGAATCAATTAGGTAATCGATTCATAACCTTTTTACACAACAGCATCTTTATAGATGAATTGATTCACAAATTGATTCATTAGTTAGTAACTATTATGAATCAATTCACAAATTGATTTAAGGTTAAAAAATTAGTTATTTTTCAAAAGTTGGTTATCACAACTATAAGTAGCCCAATCCTTATTTCAATAAAATGGTTTTTTTTCAGAAAAGCTTCTCACTTTCTAATCTAATTCTACCTCTTCAAATAGCAATCCATTAAGGATCCTAGATCAAATCTATCAAGATCACAAAACTAGTTAATTGAGATATTCATCTCAAGTATTAGTATTGTATTCACTTACCCTATTCTTGGTTTATTTTTTTCAATTTCTATGTTGATAGGAATCGGAGATACAAAGGAAGAGATTAATCTTCCCTTTGCATCTTCTTTAGTTATGAGGTTAAGTATAACTAGTTAAAGATTGTAAAGAATTCTTGGAATATCTATTGGTTGTGAGGTTAATAATAGTCTGTAAGAGATAAAAGAATTGTTATATCTATAGGTTAGCAAGAGCTCAGTCTAAATCTTGTTGTAAAATTGGTGTACATGAGCCTAGTGTCATGGCCCGCCCAAGGGTCCGTGACCGGTGTAGAAGGTCACCTAGAGGAAACCTTCTACAAGCCTAACTATACATATAATCTTATAAATACATATATATTTTTGCTAAAAATTCGACAAATTTTCCCCTATAATTTGGACACCCAGCCTCAAGGCCTTATAACATAAAAAAGGTCTCACACCCATCAAAACCTGTTTAACAAACAAACATATATATATAGTGGCCCAGTCTAGACAACAATAACCTACTGAACATCCAGGACTGAATCACAGACATAATACAATAAATATTACAATAAATCTATATCCATTTCTATAATACCTATATAGACAAATAGTATGGGCCAAATATGCAGCAATAAATCAAGTACATGGTGGCCCAAACTAAACATTTATTCTACTAATCATACAAACTTACTATAATACATATTCACTGT
>JANHAO010004578.1:0-23982 GCA_026873985.1 Saraca asoca | reverse complement strand
CTTTAGATTACTATAAAAAATTTTCACAGGCAAGATATTTAGAGAAGAAACCTAGAAACACAACCATATATGGTTAATAGATTTTAGTTTAGCATCTGAAAAAAATACACAAAAAGAAAGAATATATGGCTTTGACACAGTATAGAATGCAATTATAACCAAAAGGAATCTTCATATTGTATGACAAGGGCATTCACGCCCTTGTAAATGGCCATATTACTATAATTAATTATTTATATTGCTACTTTTAAAAAAGGGAATTTATTAAAATAAGAAGATAAACAGTACCATTTCTGCTATAGTCCACTACATAAACTGTCTATAACTGCCATATCTACCACTTGCTTATATGTAGCACAATGCAGATAGCACAAAAGCACTGTCCTAATTTTTTTAAAAAAATGAAAAAATTGAACAACTAATCAAGCTACTTCAGCAAAAAAAGGAAAGACAGGCATTTAAGATGGATAAATCATAACCTTTTATAAATAACTGTGTAGTCTTAAACAATTTGCAAAATGCTTTAGCTTATATCAGGTAAGGAACTAAGCAAAATATATATCAAGATTAACAACGAAATTTTCTTCCACTTCTGCAATAACTCTCAAACGTCAACTAACAAGTTGTCCCTTGTATTATCTAAATATGAAGAGAAATAACAAAAAAGATATAAAAAGGTAAGGAAGGAGATAGGCACATAGTATAAAAAAAAGCAATCCGACCAAGTAGACCAAATGTAAAAGCTTTGGGGCTACCAGCTATGCTCTTGTCCCTGTCACAAAGCTTCAATCTTGAGAGAAAAAACTACGTATAAAAAACAAAAATAAAATTTTGAAGTAGGCCAAACAGAGAAAGCACAGACAAGGGAAAAGGAATTCGAGCAAACAAAGGAAAAATGTAACAAACCCAAGAATCATCATCACTGAGTGCTCATGCTGTCATGGATGTTGCCATCGGAATGCTATTATTGTAGTGTGGCTTTGTTTGAGAATGGAGAGAGAATATGGTGAGTGCTGCTTGGCCTCTACAGATGAATGAAAATCATTTTTTGGGAGAAGGGGATTTGGGAAATTTGGGGGATTAGGGTTAGAGATTTAAAAGTTTTTTTAAAAAAAAAACTATCTCAAACTACGACCAAATAAATTCGATGGCTAAAGAATCCAAATACAATATGGTGACCGAACATTTCAATCGCAAAAATTTCAATAACTAATACAAAATTTTCATAATTGGCAACTATTTGGTGACCGAATAGCCACCAAAATGCTTGCCATTGAACCATTTTGATCACTGATTTGGTGGCTAAGTCCTTAAACATATCATATTTTCTATTCTTAGCAAATCAATCACAAAGTAGTCTCAATTCGATCGCCATTAGAGATAAAAAAAAATCGATCACTAGTTTCAATCATTAAAATCCTTTTTTTTGTGGTGGATATTACTTTATTTTTTTATGTTAAGTATAAAAATGTTTGTTTTCAATGTAGTGGTAAGTGTAGTTATAATTTGAGGGATAAACCTCAAAATATATGGCATGATAATATTTTTGCCGAAAATATCTCCCTTTATAACAAAAAGACCTTTTAGTATCATAATTTGCTCTAACATTCTAATGCCTTCCTTTCTTGTAAGGGCATGGCTTCAATTTCTAATAGAAGTTTTAAAAGCAAAAAGGCTAATTCATGATGAAAATAAGCTTGAAATCAAATTAGTTCTAAACCTTATATTGAAGTCAATTAATTCCAATTTTATTCAAGATTAACAGAATGACTCAATTAATGTCAATATAAAGTTTAGAATTAATTTAATGTTATGTTTATCTTTCAAATACAAATTTACCCATTTCCTATTTTGGTCTTCTATTCTATATTTTATTCGTTGTTGAAATGAAATTTTACACTGGCTTGGGAAAGGCTTTAGGGCTCTTTGGGGAGTGAAAATAGAAGAATAAAAATATTTTACTTGTTAGGATCAACAAGTGAACAAATAAAAGGAGGAAAATATGAGTGTAATCAGTATGGAGTAAAAAAATCCATAATTTCAAAAAAAATATTTTCTTAATTTGTGTGAGGTGTGAAGGGACTTTAACAAACAATAATATTATTCTAAAATTGTCATGTTTTTGGCTTTCCATTTTATTCAATTAATTTTCATACAAATAATTTCTTTAACTAGTTTTCTAAGATATAAAGTAAAAAATATTCAAATAATTATAATCACTTACCTTCACCAAATAAACTTTTAGGAGCCCAAGTGCAAGTTGAGGGTAAAGGAAAGCTCAATAAGATTATATCGTAATTTTATGGGAAAGGAAAGGAAGGATGTGCATATGGGACAATACCAGATGAAATAAATTTGCATCTTTGATTATCTATTATCTATACAACCATTATTATTGTTTATTGATAGGGGAAATCAATATTCATAGAACCCCTTAATGTATTTATGTATATAACATCAACAACAGGATTAAAGAATGAATTGTGATAAGATAAACTTGTAAATGTGTGCAAGGTATAATGGCAAACAAAGTATCCAAAAACGAAAATACGTGACAATAATCATTCTTGAATGATAGAAACTCCTATGACAATAATCAAGTTGGGTAGTTAGCATCTTGCCATTTCTTTCCATTACATAATTAATTAATATTAAAAATTTCCCTCTTCTAGGCGCTTATTTGTAGTTGTAGTTTTATTTATTAAAAAAAATAAGCACAAAAAAGTTTAAAAAATCATATGTTGTGTACTTTGTTCTATATATACATCAATGTCCATAATAATATTTGAATATATATATATATATATTAATGTACTAAAAGAGTTTTTTTCCTCTTAAAACACACTCATCCAAAGATATTTTTATGACATGATTGAAAACTTTTTAACTAATATAAAATCGTGGTAGGAAAAAAAATAAAAAATGTAGTACATAAAGACAACAAGTGCATCTTTTCTTTTTTTTCTTTGTTGAAAACATTTTTATGGAACTTTTTTTTTTTAAAGAAAGTAGAGATGTCTCATTCTCGCACTCATAAAGCTTATAAGAGAAAACCATCCCATTATTGTAGGAATGATTTGCATACCAAAGGAAATCGCAAATTCATTTGAAAATGATAAGCATGACATCAAATTAGTTCTAAATTTTATATATTGACATCAATTGAGTCCTTCAACTAATCTTAAATGAAAGGACTCAATTGATGTCAATATAAAGTTTTAAACCAATTTAATGAATGCTTATCTTTCAAGCACGAATCTATCCATTTTCTCTATTTTTAATAATGCTAGTTATGTTATATTTATTGCCTATTTGACATAATATAATATAAATTAGGTCCATCAGGTTCACCATATATGCTTGTATTTTCTCTCAACAGCCAAATAAAATAAAGTCATGGTAGAATCATTATGTGTGATTTATTAGTAAGGAGATTAGATAATTTATTAAAAGTCATAGATTCAAGTTTCTTCACTATTAATGTACTAAAAAGAGAGAGAGAAAAAAAAAAGTGAATTCTCACCATCATCATTTAAATAATGTAATTGATGAGGCTTGTAGAAGATTTAGCTTTGCTACTTTGGTTTTGACAGTGAAATAAATATGGAGAATTGGGTTTTTTTTTAGGGTTAAAAGTAGAGGTGTTACTGTAGCTTGGGTGCAAGGAGTTGGCTTGGGGAAAAAAATTAATTTTGTTTAGTACTAACTAAGAAAAACAAGTAAAGTAGTTCAACCTAATATTAGACTGACTCAAGATAATTCAATTTGATAAGAGTTTGATATTGAGAAATGTTGGTTTATTAGGTTAATGGGTTAGTCCATTAGCTTACATTAATAAATAATTAATATTGGATAAATATTAGGTCGACAAAAATCAGGTTGGATTAGACTTACAATAATAACCAAATCTCTTTGCTTACTTTAAGTCCAGCCCAACCCAAATTTATTTGATACATTATATGTTTAAACTTGGTCCCTTTTTAAATGTAGATGCCTAAATCCAGCTCTGTCTAAACCCCATTTTCATATTTCAGTATATATAATATAATTAAAACATATTATGTATATATTATATTTAATATATGTAAAAGAAAAAAAAACATATAAAAGAAATGCATCATTATATACAAATGTTAATTCTTAATAATTAAGATTTATGCTACATAATGTAGATAAAATATATAATGTAAATAAAATATTTAATATGAAAATATAATATAGAATCGAGCCAGTCCTAACCTATTCAATTTTAAATATTCAAACACAAATCTGATCTATTTATAAAAAAAAATGGGGCTTAAATTTTTGTCTAAGCCAAGCCCTTAGGCCTAACTACTTAATCCAAACCCTAATTTTCAAGGTTGGATCTGGACCAAAATTTGAGTTGGGTCGCATTTATCCACATCTAGTTAATAGGTTGGTATATCTATACTAAAATGATAAATAATTTTTAATTTTGTATTACTAGGTTAATATATATTTAATATTGTTAATACATATATAGCATAAGTTGATTAAAATAAATTATTATATTTTATTTTGTGAAAAATTTTGAAAATGAAAATAAAAAATTTAAAAATCAAAATTGTGTGAAAGAATTATGATTATAAAGTTTTTTCATGTCAAGGATTCTAGGCCAAAGGTATAAATACACTAAGAGAAAGTATCCATGTCGAATTGGCCGATAAGAGGTAAAGAGTAAACACCCCCTAGCTAGGGATTGTACATTGAATAGGATAGAGGGAGCACTTAGGACGAGTATTGATCAGAAGAATTTCTGTGGTGGAAATTTAAAAGTTTTGTGAAGAGGAGGAAGAAAAGCTGTATGATGGCCTGGTTAAGAAACTCAAGATGTGAGGAATGGGAAGGGTGGTGTGACAACATGGGTGGAATAGAATAAGATGAGTTAAGAGGTATTATTTATAAGAAAGGAAGGTTGATAGAATGGTCCATGGAGGTGGATTGCTGGTGGGTTAAGGAGAGACTAGGAAAGGGACATGTTTAGTTGAGTTGACTTACGTCAGATAGAGGATTTAGGCAATTGCTTTCTATGGTAAAAATGGTTGCATGAAGGGCAAGGCTAATCTTAGGTAGTATGTTTCAAGCTAAGAAGGGAACAATCTATTAGAATTTTTTCATGTGCACTTTTATAAATCAAAATATTTTATAAAACCTGAATTACACAAATGTAAAATTAATTATTGTAAATCAGCTTAATCTGAAGGTGATAACATTGTGGAACTAAATATAACACTTAGGCCAAAAGTTGTTACTAGTTATGTGAATCTTGTAACTGGGCTATCCTATGATAGGTCAACTTAGCTTATTTAAGTTAATATATATATATATATATATAAGGTAGGTCCTTACTCTCACCCTAACTCAGTTCCTGCTATCTCCATAACAAGATCTATAAATGCATTCTCACGCAAACTACTAGGAACTAAGAGAAGTGAACCTACCAGGATTTGTACTTGTTTAACTCATGTGGTTTATAGCCTATACTAGCTAAGTAATCCTTTTACATTATAATTATTATTTATCAATTTATATTATCTTTATACCATGTGATATGATAAATTATCTCCTGGTAATTAGTTCAATTTTGTGATGTAATTTCTTGTAATTGGTATTGTTGTGGGTATTTTTTGGTACCACACAAAATAGACTGGCAAGGGCCCAGCAGTAGATAAGTCCAAATGAGAAAAGAGTTAAAATCATCAAATCACTAACTATAAGAGTGTGGGACAAGGCAGAAGCCCCAACTCACTAAGGACAAGTCCCAACTTGCATAGTTGATAATTCGCATTGCGCGAGCTTGTATCGTCTATTACGAGCACACAAGTTCGATCTCGCTAACCGAAGGATAGCAATGCCCCAGATCAAGAGTCCCAGCTTGCGAGATGCAACATCTTGCCTAGCTAAGGGCATGTCAAGGGTAAACTTAAAGCAGGCACCCATTTAGACTTGACTTGTGGGGTCAATCTGCAAGAAGTAGCTCACACGGGCCCACTCGTAGAAAGCAATCAATAGAAGTTGGCCAGTAGTCTGCAAAAGCCGTACTTGTCATTTACATTTATTATGTGATGTAATAGAAATACAATTTGTGTAATTACATTTGTAACCTCTCAACCTCTATAAATAGGAAGGAGGACTCTATAAATAGGAAGGAGGAGATCGTTGTAAAGAGGAGGAGAAAAACCATACACTGAAACTGTAGAAAATTTTACTAGATAAATAAAAGCTACCGTGGACTTAAAGACCGATGCTACCTAATTTTAACCAAACCACGTAAAAAATCCTTCTATATCCTTGTGGTTCTTCCGTTCCATCTCCTCATTCTTCACATGTTCAACCAAATTGCAACTTGAGTCCTAAAAAACTCTTGAAGTTAATTGGATTTGGACTAAACCAAATTCCACCATCAACAAGTACCAAAGCTAATTATTCCATCATATTGCATGGCTAAATATTATACAAATTAAGTTTGAAATTATTTATATTGTATTATTGTTGAAATCAAGAAAGGCTATGAGTAAAAAATATTATAATCTTGCAACAAATTAATCTATAATTTTATATGAACAATTTTTCTGAATATTATTGATATATTATGCATAAATAAATTTTAGAATTTGTGTGTATTTTATTGTGTTTGAAAAGAACCATAAATTCAAAATTTTCAAGGTTTTTCCTAAATAAGATTCGTCAAATTAGGCACAATTTATATTGTTTTCTTCAAATTGATTCATGGTTCTACCTCAAATCATTACACTAAACAAAAATCAAAATTTAATTTGATTAAAATTGGTGTGTATAAAATTTTTTGAATGAAAAATTTATAGAAGAAGACACAATCATGTTTTAGGTATTTTTGGCCTAAATTGAAGCAAATTTTTCCAATTTTCATCAAATTAATTAATGGGTTAATGTTAGATTTATTTTAGGATGAAAACCCATACAAGAATCTGGATAAAAGTGCATCAATTTGAATCAAGTTGCATATTTGGTCTGAAAACCTGAATGGCTGGAAAATGGGTGAAGATGGAGACTGGCGCTAGTGCTCATGCCCGTGCACACAAGTGGCATATACAGGCCATGATCTGGCTTATTGGGCAGTGTTTTAATTGCCAACCTTCACTTTCTGAAGCAAAATTTTTGGTGATTTTTCTAAAAATAAAAATTATTTATTTAGTTTTTGTCTAATTTATTTAAATATTAAATTGTTATTTTTTTAGCCTAAAAATTTTATCATATAATTTTACATGTTAATCTATTGTGTAAATTTTTCTAGTGTAATATGTTATTGTTTGAGTGTTGCATTAATTTTACATGATTATATGTATGATACTATTATTATGTAGGAATTATAAATAATTCACATTATGCCATGGAATTTTACGTAATTGTGTACTCGCTCATTGTGGGACTAGTTATATGAAATTCTAGTGAAAATTAAAATTATTTATTTTGGTATCTAGGAGAGTGCTATGTTAATAATATATGTATCCTATCAGTTTGATATTATTAATGTAGTTTGTTGATGGTAGTATGAGAGTTAGGGTTAAGTATGTGTTTCTAAAATTCTAAGTACCCTATTGGTATTAAATTTTAAGAATATGATATTTGATAATTGTATTATATTACAAAATCTTAAATACCCTATCAATATTAGATTTTGTAGTATAATGTTGTTTAGGAATTCCATGGATATTGAGGAAATACTACAGCATGACTACATTGAACATGTATTTTAAAAATTTATGATGAATTTCATAAATTACAATTTCCTTTCATTATCTATGCAATTAACTTCCATGAAAATGGTGAATGGGACCAATTGTGAGGACTAGGCTAAATCGTTGAAATTATATTTGGCAATATTGAGAGAGGAAGAGCTGATGATTAATGATAATTCTACTGCTGTATAAAGGACTTTTCATGATAAGTGGACACACTCTAATAGAGTATGCTTGATGATTATGAAGTATACTATGGATAAGACCATCAAGCAAAAAATTACTATCTCTCTAAATACCAAAGCTTTTATGGACTCTATGGTTGAGAAATTTGTAAAGTTCAATAAGGCTAAGAAAGGATATTACCTTTCATTGCTAAAGAAGACTACTTATATCATAAAGCTAGTGCATTATTATAATTGTTTGAAGGCTGTGAAAATAGACTAAGAGATCATTATTTGATCTGACATGTTTTGGAGTCTCTTCATGCTCAATATGATGTTCTCAGGACATCATATTAGACCCAAAATGGTGAATAGAACATTAATAAAATTATCTTAATTATTAGTCAAGCAGAAGATGATATGAAGTAAGAGAAGGTTCATAGTGCTCACTTCATTTTGCATGGATTAAGTGCTAAGCATGGCAATAAGTCATATCAAAAGGATGACAAAATGAAACCTAATTTAGAAAAGAAGAAAGCTTATATGAATGCACAACACTATAAACCAAGAAGTTTGTATTCAAGGGGAATTGTAGGTACTATAAGAACTATGGGCATAAGAAGGTAGAATGCTTTAAGCTTAAGAAATGGGATGAGATGAACAAATAAGGTGTTCTTCTAGCTTTAGTGTATTTTTGAATCTTATGTTGTAGACATTCTATCAAACACTTAGTGGTCGAATACTAGTGCAACCATTCATGTTACAAATTCATTATAGACAAGGAGAAATAAGAGGAAGTCAAGTGATAAAGAGTTTATAGTTAGTTGGGAAATGGAGAAAAGTGAAAAGAAAAGCACATAGGAGTAGCAACCTTAAGTATATCTTGTAGTCATTTTAAAGTTAAGTAACACTATTTATGTACCTTCTTTAAAAAGGAATTGGACTTTAATTATTGCTTTAGACCTATGAATACAATTGCCATTTGGGAAATAGAAGAGTTAGCATGTTCTATAAATGTTGTGGTTGGAAACAAAATAGGTAGAATTGATGAGTCTTCAATGCTATGGCATAGAGGTCTAGGTCACGTCACTAGAGAAAGGATAGAGTGATTGATAAAAGAAAGAATTCTTCATGACTTGGATTTCTCTGATTTTGGTATATGTGTTAATTGCATTAAGGGAAGACTCCGAACTAGAGCTAGAAAAGGAAAGAGAATTAGAAGAGAAGATGTTTCAGAGTTAATTCACACTGATGTTAGTGGGCCTATGACACCAAGCTCTATGGGTGGATATAGGTACTTCATCACCTTTATTGATGATTATTTGAGATTTGGCTAGGTGGAACTCGTTACTAAAAAGCCAGAATCATTAAATGCTTTTAAAGTATCCAAGACTACAATTGGACTCAAACTAGGAAAGAAGATTAAGTGAATCAATTTTGATAGATGTAGTGAGTACTATGATAAATATAATGAAACTAGTAGGAATCTTAGTCCTTTTGTGAGATATCTCCAAGACTATGGAATTGAGGCTAGTTACACTATGTGCAGAATGCCCAAACAAAATGCGATTATAGAAAGGAGGAACTACATGCTCATGGATATAGTGAGATATACGTTGGTGTCTTCCACTTTACCAGGCTTTCTGTGGGGTGATACTTTAAAAATCACTATGTATATTCTGAGTCAAGTCTCTAATAAGTCTATACCTAAAATCCTGTATGAATTGCTTTATGGAAAAAGGCCTAGCCTTAATCATTTCCAAGTTTAGCATTGTAAGGCTAAAATGAAGCTGTATAATCCATTTACAAAGAAACTTGATCCAAAAGCTATCAATGGTTACTTCATTGGATATTGTATTTGCTCCAAATATAACATATTTTACTATCTAACACACACTATTAAGGTAATTGATCAGATTATGTCGCATATTTTGAGGATTTTTTTAACAACAAGAAAGAAGAATCAAGTGATATCTCCCTTCAAAAGGAACAAGTCACTATTCCAGTAGCACTTTCATTGATTGACATATATTGAGTTAATCTAAAAAATGATCCAGTATGAAAAATGGTAGAACAATGGTAGAAGTTGGAAAGCCAAGTGCGCTATTAGTAAAAGAAAGGAAAACCTAGTCCTATAAACAAAAAGGTACCCTTAAGGAGATCCCAAAAGGCTCACAGACTAGCAATCACAAGTGATTATTTGATGTATCTGTAGGAGCATGAGTTTGATACCAATGATCTCATTAATTTTTAGGGAGCCATTTCAATTCCTGATTTTTGGAATGGACGAAAGGTATGAAGAATGAATTGGTGTCAATACACCAGAACAATGTGTGGGATCTAGTGGAATTACATGCTAATTGCGAGCCTATTGGATGGAAATAGATCTTTATGGCCAAATAGGATGCTCAAAGGGAGATTGAGAGGTATAAGATCAGATTGGTAGCAAAAGGCTACACTTAGAAAAAAAAAAGGCTTTGATTATAGAGAAACTTTCTCACCTATTTCAACTAAAGACTTATTTTGAGTTATTAAGGCGTTGGTGACATACTTCAATCTGGAGTTATGGACGTTAAGACGGCCTATTTGAATAGTGATTAATTGAAAATTATTTACATAAACCAATCAAATGATTACTAAAAGAAGGATAAACAACACTTGGTATGTAAATTGAAAGGATATAATTTGGTTTGAAACAGCATATAGACAATAGTGTCTCTAGTTAGATGAGATTGTTACTTCTCTTGAATTCAAAGAGCATGATGCAAATCAATGCATTTATTTTAAGATGGATGTAGGTAGATTTATGATTCTAGTCTTGTATTTTGATGATATTTTCTTGCAAGTAATGATATGAACCTTTTCATTCAGAGAAAGCAAAAGCTGTTGATGTATTTGATATGAAGCATGTTGGTGAAGCCTTTTTTGTGCTAGCCATCACCATGATGGATCATAGGGTCTTCTTAGCTTATCTCATTGATTACACATTGAAAAAGTGCTCAAAAAGGTTCAACATGTCTTTATGCTATCAAAGTATTGCACTCTTCTAGAGAAGTGAGATTCTTTCTAAAGCTAGGTGTCCTTGAAATGATGAAGAAATATCAAGTATGAAAGTAGGTCTCATATATTTTCATTGTTGATAGCCTAATATATGATTAAGTATATACATATCCTAATATCATTTATGTGATTTGTGCACTTGGGAGATGTTTGAGTGATCCTGGTTAGAAATATTGGACTACTATGAAGAAAAGTTACAAGGTACCTGTGAGATACAAATAATTATGTGCTTACCTATTCCACATCTAGTAGTTACAAGCTACATTGACTTTAATTTTGCAATTTGTCTAGATGATAGAAAAATAACATCTGGATACATTTTTATGATGGCAAGATAAGCTATTACATGGGAAAATGTTAAGCAATCAATTGTGGCAACCTCAACTATAGGGTCAAAGTATGTCACATGTTATAAAACCACTCATGAGGCTATTTTGTTAAGAAATATGATATCTGAATTCAAGGCTGTTGAGAGCATTTTTAGGACTTTAACCATATGTTGTGACAATGCTGCCACATTGTTCTTTTCTTAAAATTAATAAAAATTTTGCCCATACAAAGTATTCTGATATTTAATATTATTTTTAGGACTTTAATATTATATATTGCCATAGATTGTATGCTTGTGGATCCACTAACCAAAAGCTTAAGTGTAAGATTATTTCACAAACAAGTGAATAGAATAAGTTTGACTATGCCTTTGGATGTTCAGGGTTAGTACAAGTTTCATGTTTCTTATTGAAATGATGAACTTGTATTATTATTAATTTCGAGATTTGTGAAATGTTAATAATGTTGCCATATTGTTATTTACGCACATTGTGTAATGGCATGTCGATGGAGACCTATAGACCCTATCTCAGTATCGCATTAAGATTATTGAATCTTATTAGGCATCATAGGTCAATGCTTGGAACAATATGTTGAGATTTACATATAATCAAATTTATCGTTATATAAATCTTTTTATTCACATTTCATATTGTGTTATGGTTATGGAGGTGTAGGTAGTCAAACATGTATGATATTAGTATCCTTATCGAATATAATGTTCTATACTATTGAATACTTATGATCTTAATTTAGACCTGTGATTGTAATAATGTCATTGTTGATTTGACATTTCTTAGTGTGGCAACACAAGGTAATTTACAGAAAAGTTTTCTTTATTATGGGCTTATGGATATTGCCCAAGTGAGAGATTGTTAGAAAATTTTTCATGTGGACTTCCATAGTTCAAAATATTCTATAAAACCTAAATTATACAAATGTCAAATTAATTATGGTAAACTAGCCCAATCTAAAATTGATAATATTGTAGGGCTAAATATGACACTTAGGCCAAAAGTGGTTACTAGTTATGTGAACTTTGTAACTAGGCTATCTTGTGATGGGTTAGCTTAGCTTAGTCAAATTAATATATACAAGGTAGGTCCCTACTTTCACCCTAAGTCAATTTTTATAGTCTTCCTATTAGGATTCATAAACACATTTTTCCATAAACTGCTAGGTATCAATAGGAGCAAACCTACTAGGATTAGTAATTGTTTAGCTTATGTAATTCACAACCTATACTAGGTCAGTAATCCTTTTACATTGTAATTATTATGTGTCAATGTGTATTATATTTATGCTAAATTATATAACAAATTAGATCCAAATAATGGTTTTAATTCCTGTGATGCAATTTCTTGCAAGATCTACTGAGGTAATATGTGGGCTAAGACTAGGTCAATATGATGAAAAGAAATTTGTAGGTAATGAAGTGAAAGTGTAGGGTTGAAGAGTAAAGGTATAGAGATGAGGCCAAGCCATAGGGTTGAAAGGTGAAGGTAGGAGGACAAGGTCAGGGTGTAGGGTCAAAGGGTGAAGGTGTGGGGATGAGGCTAAGCCATATGATTGAAAGGTGAAGGCATGAGAATAAGGTCAGGGTGTGAGGTCGAATGGTGAAGGTGTAAGGATGAAGTCAGGTTGTAGAGTCAAAGTTGAGGCCGTGTGTTATGGAATAAGCTACAAGTTGAAGATTGAACCCAAGGGGTCAAAGGGTTTAATTATGATACCAAATGTTTTCTTACTCATTTCCTTAAGGGAGTCTAGCAGTAAGGCACCTAAGTGGGAACATTTAGGTCCTCATGTACACATAGACATAGCCTTACTCTAATCCTTTCAAGCCAAATACCAATATAAATTCCTAATATGGGTTGTGGATATATGGATATAGGTGTGACCTAATCTCTATGACTGGCCTAGTCTCTTGCCTAAGGATCAAGTAGTCACAAGTAAATTTGGTACCTCCATAAGACCTTATTAGTTCAAGCCATTCCTGAGAGTGGGAGGTACAATTGGTGTAGAAGCAATGGATGCGGAGTGACTAGTGGTACAACTTGTAAGAATAAGCATTAGATTGCAATTTTAGCATCTTTATTCATCATAGGAATCAAGGTTTGGATCCATCGGGATGTCATTTGATGGTTTAACAATCGAGTTCACATGGTGCTTTTTAGCTCCATAGGTCCATGTAGCAACAAAGCTTGAAAAAAAAATTAGCATATATAATAGTCTTATATTTTCTTACTACTTTTTAATTTATTAAATTAATTTATAAATTCCAATCTAAACTTTATTTAATTACCTAATATTAATACTAATAATATACATTTAGATTTTTCTAAGTTAGTATTCAAATAAAAAATATTATTACACTTTTTATATTATATAAATTTTTATCTATAATCATTCTGATTATATTAGATATTTGAGTTTAGAATAATGTATACAAATAAAATAAATATAGTATAACATATGATATATTTTAATAATAATAATAATAATATTGATTTCAATTAACTTGAAAATTCATTTTTTAAATGGTAATTGAGAATTTAGATAATGATGATCGATTGCCTTAACAGAAAGGGACCTACAGAAGGAGCAAAGTTAGTGGCCATAGGCTGAGAGGAGATCCATCAATGGTACTCTGATGGTCTAATCAGTATATCTCAAAGATTCTCTTAAGTGTGATCATAAAAATGCAATTTGAGTGTGATGCTTATACTTGACTTGCTTTTTATCTTGGTGGGGCCGATCCAAGTGATTCCTAATGTACCAATAAATAGGTTCTACTTATCCAATTCGTTGTGTGCTAATTTTCTTGTGGCTTTTTTGGCAATTATAGGATCTTCCAAAATCTTTTTCCTTTGGTAATTTTTATGAGTTTTCCATGTCTTGGGCCTGTAAAGGGTCGTTTGGAATTTTATTAGCCAATCAAGGTTTTGGGCCTTGAAGGCTAACCAGTTGTGATTTAATGGGTATTATCATTTGGCCTTTTTACTCCTTAGGGGTAAGTTTAGGTTAACAAACTAAATTAGTCTTTTTGGATTCTTCAGGGCTCTTTGGCATTCCCAAAATAATGCACTTTAAGTTTTCTTAAATTTTGGTGCCTCTTTTTATAAGGATAATGATTACGGCTATTTTCTTTAAGTGCAATATGGTTTACCTGATTAACAAATTAGTTGGATTGCTATCTTAGCCATTGATTTGTGACTAGTTACTCACCTTTCGATACCTATATAAAATGGTTTTTTTTTTCTGAAGACAACCTCTAGTTGTTGTCTTTTTCACTTCTTGTTCTTTTGCTTCTGCAGTGCACTCCTTCTCCAAGTATGCTCTTAAAACCTTGTTTCTATTTAGCTTTTGCTTTTCTCTTTCCTATATTTGCTTAGTATTTGGCTGCATTCTTGCCTTTTTGTTCATTTTTCTCTGTTTTCTTTCTGTTCTTGCTTATGTTTAGAATTTTTATTTTTGCCTTAGTTTTTCTTTTTGCTGTTTACATGGAAATGCTATATTTATGGGTTTCCTCATATTTTCTCCCATGATTTTTATATGTTTTGCCCCTTTAATTTGTGATTTTCACTTTTTTGGAAAGTTTTCTTGCTTTCCCAATGAACTCTAGCTTTTCTAGCGAGCTATGTGATTTTTCTAGTGACTTTTTTATCTGCCAATGAATTTCTTGATTTTCAAATGAATTTCTTTATAAAGATGGATTTTTCTTTCTGTGGTCATTTCTCTCTACATATTGTCTAGAAAACCCTTATTTTCTTGTCAATTTTTTTACTTATGCTTTTAGGGAAACCATCCTTCCAACTAGTCTAACCCTCCATTTATTTTGAAGGTGCCTTTTTCCTGCCTTTCACATCTAGTTCTCCTATTATTGATTTGGACGTCATCTTGAACTCTTCAGATTCTTCCTTGTCGTATTCCTTGATCTTCAATTCTGAACTGGCACACAATCAATGAATAAATAACTTTGCTTGGCCTTTGCATGCAGTTTGACTGATCATTCAAGAGATAAAAATGGTAGTGAGCAAGCTCATTTAATTGGCTCTAGTCCTCTTGATCTTTCTTCGCTTCACCCAGAAGTTAAATTGACCTAAGCTTTGCCCCTCGACTGATGTTAACTTCTTAAAGAAAATTTAAAGCCACTACTTTACTGATGGCACTAGGGAAGAAGTCTTCTTTGCCTCAGATGATTAGGATGAACATGGTTATAGTTACAATATTGAATCTTTTATCATTTCCTATGGCAACATTTTAGATTTTCTAGGTGCCTCCTCACTTTTCACCACTTTCCAACAAAGTGTCATGCAGAAGATTAACGTGTGCCTAACATGATTTACTTAGAACGCTTAGGTATGCTTTGTTTTCTTCAAGGTAACCTATGATAAGCTTAATCGGGAAGCAACTGCCTCCATCTTTTCATATTTCCTTACTTTCTCTTAACAAAAGATCAAGGGATGCACACATTTTACCTAACGACTTGATTAGTTGATGTTTTTGATCATGTATTGTAATATCAAAGGCTAGAAAAATTCTTTGTTTAAGGTTTGCATGTCAGAGGGATTTGACTGCTCCTATACCCCATGAAGTGGGTCCTTATAATTGAACAGGCTCACATTATGTCTTTACAGTGGATTGTTGATAATATGGTGGGTTATGCAGAGTTTGATAGACATGTGGTTGTGGATCAAGGTTACATAAAGAGCCAATAAAAACATAGTTTGATTGTATATTTGAATCTCTTGATTATGATCATTATAAAGGTAATGGAGGAGGATTTAGAGGTGGTGGTGGTGGGGAGGTGATAAGTTAACTGGAGGAAATTGTTGGGTTTGTCTTAGATTATGAAAATGATTGAGTTCATCTCTGAGGTGATAGAGCTGCTTGGCTAAAGCATTCCACTCCTTTTTAAGCTGAGAATTTTGTGTTCAATCTCTCAATTGATGATTATGAAGGCTATCACTAACAAGCACCGGTGGTACAATGGTGAGCATTACCCTATCTACTAGGGAGCAGGATAAGCCATGAAAGTGGGTGTAATAGACAGTGCCAAATGAGAATTCAAAGAATGACAATCGATCACCTTAAAAAAAAAAGAGCCAGCATAAGGAGTAAATTTGGTGTCCATAAGCAAAGGGAAAATTCATCGGTGACACTCTAATAGTTAAGTCAATATATCTTAAAAATTCTCTCAAGTGTGAACATAAAATGAAATCTATGTATAATGCTCATACCTATTTTGTTTTTTATCTTGGTAGGCATGATCTATGTGATACATGATGTACCAATGAATGAGTTCCACCTAGCCATACTACAATTTTTTTTGGCTATGATAATAGTGAAAAACTACTACCTAAAATTTAAAAAGTGTTGTTGAAAGAGTAAGCAACATTTTTTAAATGTGATGTTAGTAAGCACTACTTATTCTTTTAGGCAACAATTGTTTAACTTTAGACAATATTATATAAAAACTGTTGCCTATGCTTATATCATAGGTAATGGTTTTGATCTTTATATTTAGCAATGAGGTTTGACTATTGCCTATTCTTTATTAAAGACAATGGTTTATAAATTTTCTTTTAACAACTGGTTTTGACCGTTACCTATTCTTTACTGTAGGCAATAGTTTTTTTATTTACTTTTAGCAACAATTTTTGCCTATTGCCTATTCTTTAGACAATACTTTTTGAACATTTGTGTACCAAACTCATTTTTATTTTATTTGTTTTAAATGATGGATATAATGCAACAATTTGAAATATTAATCTTTTATTTGTCATAAATTTTGAATAAAATTTTCAATATGCAAAAACACATAAAAATTCAAAGTAATAACTAAAAATTTCAAGAAATACATATTTATTCATTTCAAATTCAAACCCACATACTAAAGATTCAAATGACAACAAAGAAGTAATATCAAAT
The DNA here is from genome assembly GCA_026873985.1 of Saraca asoca. NCBI lineage: Eukaryota > Viridiplantae > Streptophyta > Magnoliopsida > Fabales > Fabaceae > Saraca > Saraca asoca. The sequence continues at coordinate 6,758 of JANHAO010004578.1, read as the reverse complement.
GAATTCTTAATGTTTTAACAAAAATTTAAATCGACGAAAATATCAATAAAAAACTATCAACAATCATGAAAAAAAACCTAAAAACCTTCATTAGCATCCATGTCTTGGAAATCTTCTAATTCTTTGTTATTTTGATTTTCTTTTTTACTGTTAATATTTTCTTGTCATGGTTAAAAAATTAAACCATCAAGAGTATTGTATCAAGTATAACAAAGTAATAATTGAAAATAACAATAATAAACTGGGAGCTTAATATAATAATATACCAAACTATAAGTCATCAACTCATATGGAGACTTGTATTTTTTAGACAAGGATAATCATGTGTAAATAATATAGTTGAACAAGTGAGTTTAAATAAGAAAAAAATGGAAAAAAATTACAATAAAAAGATGAACCCCTTTGAGGATCGTACCTAGATTCTCTAGTTCTGTAAAGAGATTATTTTCCTCCTAATATTGAGGGCCCTGTTAAAGTTTGGGTAGACTTTCCTATTTAATCTGTAAAATTAGAAAGATGGTAGTTATTTAGTATTTAGTTATGAACAATATAGTATTTATTTAACATTTAGTTATGAACAGTTTGAAAGTTGGAACAAACAATTTGTCACCATCAAGATCCTGGTGCCAACCCCTCTCCAAGATTTACCCATATTCAATAACCTTTTAATCTATTGCATATCAAATAAGCAAACACAAAATCCTTCTTTCCCATTAATCATTGGCAAACTTAGGAAAAGGACAAGAAATCTTCCTTTAGTAAAATCAAAATTAAGAAAAAAATATAACACCATCAATGTAGTTTTTGTTATGGTTGAGTAGGTGCATCCAATCTTTATCCTCATCTTTTAGTATATGATAAAATTAATACAAATTAGCATAGTGTAATTAATAAAAATAAATTTTAATATATAACATGAGAAAAAAATATAAATGACTAAAACCAAAATTAAAAAATAATTAAAAAATTAATTAAAGCACACATAAATTTTGGTGACTTACATACCATCAAACATTAAAAGCGGCCTCCATCAGTGCATAGATATGCATATATAGCATGTGGCTGATTAGACCACACTCCAAAATCAATCATATAGCTTGTCAATGTCTTTTTAGTATGTAGAATATTACTAACACAATAATATGTTAAAATAGATACATCTAAATATATATGTATGTATATGTATATCAAGTAAAGTCTTGGAAATTCAATAAAAGTAAAACTAATGAACCTAAGAACCATGATTAATACTGTTATACTATTGATAGTTTTTTTTCCTTGTCTAAAAGGCATAATATTTAAATTACAACATATATAATGCCCTTGTGATTTAATGCACATCTAACTCCCTTTATTCCTCAAAAGGTATATGTTCTAATTGCATAACCACAAGCCAAAATCTTAGTATTGTTCCAAAACAATAACTTTAAATTTTGAGTTTCATAACTTTCTCAACATAAAATCTAAACTTTTTATTTAAAAATAGAGTGAACAAGAGATAGAATTAATCCTATAAACCTAAGAGCCTAAAATAACAGTACTTCTTCAACAAAAGCATGAAATTATTGGATAAAACTGACTTTTCCTTGTGTTTTTAGTAATAATAAACTTCAAGATGCATACATAGCTTTCGCACTAAAACACTTGTGCATTTTATGAACTCATACGAAATGAAAAATGTTATATAAGAGACTCTTAAAAACATATTGATACATGTTATTAAGGCTAACAACACAAAAAGTAAGAAATTCCACACTCGCACATCATAAATGCTAGAACCATAACACGCCATGTTACACATAAAACTCAAATCATATAGTGAGGCAAATAAAAGTAGACACTTAAGTTTCCAACAACTCAAAAACCTAACTCTAGATATATTGCGGCATAAATGAGAAATAGTAGGATAGAAAGAGAAGGTAGAAAAGATGATAACAAAAGAACAGAGTCCATAGATTTTTTTGTCACTGTCAAAATTTTCTAGGATCATACATTCTCTTTAACTATCTGTTAGTTGTCATGTATTGAAAGGAAACCAACCTTCTTTCCCCTCTCAATTGCTAAGTCTATCTCATCCATCATCCGATTACAATTATCCATTAGCTGTTGATTTGTAATTGCTATATAAGAAGAAGTCTCTTCCATCATACATGTTTTGCATTAGCTAAATAGTAATCAACATCAAAGGCAAAAAAAATGATTCTTATATGCCAATTTAGAATATTACAATTAGCATGATTTGTCAAATTACTTACAAGGATTCAATTCACTTCTACACAAAATGTACTATTAGAGGTCCTTTGACTTCCTCAGCCACAAAGAATTCCAATTCAAAATTCTAATCAAGTTTAAAACTCTCTCTGGTTCATTGAAATGATAGAAATAAAATCATAAGCAAAATGAAACAGGTGTCATGGAAGAGATAAAACTACAAGTTTAAAAGAAATGATATATGTGATCTCTTATATATACTTTATAATCAATCATTGAACCATATGCTTAAATATTTCCAAATGGCAATGGCAATTTAGAATTGATTTACTCAAATCAAAAAAAAAAAAAAAGAAATCACTTTTGCCAAATTCTTTACCTTTCACTAAAGTCACAACTAAGTCACTTTCTTTAAATTCCCTCTCCAAACTTCACGTGCACACACATTAGCACCTTAAATTTAATTCTTCTATTCATCTTCATCAGTCACACACCCACACTTCTAACATATTGTTGTTTTGCCTGTGTTTGTGAGTGTGTGAAATATATGCCATTGCCAACTTAGAATACATACAAAATTCATTTCATTAAGAATCACTAAATATCCTAGAAAACATCATGCATATATTAAAAAATACACACACTTAGAGAAGCATGAAGAATAGCAGAGCTAAATTGTCCTCGGAGACTTTACTTGATATAAAACTAAAAAACACATGAGAGGTTAAGCACATGCTTACCAATTAAAAATTGGAAGTGCCCTTGTAAATTTCTCTCATATGACAATAGGCTATCTCTGGAGATAGTATATGAGAGAATGCTAAAGGTTTATTCAAAACAAAAATTTGCAAACAAACAAGGCTAAAAAGAAATGAACATACCTTCGAAGGCTAGAGTGGCAATTTACTTTGGCAATTGATAGTTGCAGTGGTGATTAACTTCAATGGGAAGAGTGTCAATCAACAAAATGGACTACCTTCAAAAGCTAAAGCAGTAATTTGTTTTTGGTAATTGATAATTGCTGCTGCAATTAACTTCAATAGGAAGAGTGTCGATCAATGTCAAGAGCGAGAGACAATATTACTTATGCCTTAATCCCCATGGCCTAACTAATGTTGATGCATTTTAGCAGTGTGAGTTGACCTTGTGAACAGAGTACATTGGACTGGATGAATAAGGAAAGAGGGAAAACTAAAAATATTATAAAAATAAAATTAAGTTTGTGTTTGATAGTTTGCACTAACAAATAGAATTTCAGAAAAAAAATTAAAATTTAAAAGAGACAAATTAATTAATTTATTAGTTCATAACAATTTTTTTCTAAGCACAAGAAGGTAAAATAAATAAAATAAGTGTTATCTAAAAATTTAAATGGTATCATTAATTTAATTTAAGCAATAATTACAAAAACTTTGTTTATTACACATACGACAACAATTATACTTTTACCTAGAAATTAAAATTCGACAACACTCAATTAAGTGTTGTGTATTTTATATTAAAAAATAATTTTTTTAGTGTTATCTAATAATTATTGCTTAAATGTTACATATTCATATTTTAAACAATAATTTTTTTTAGTGTTGTCTAATTGCTTAAATCCAAATTGAAAAATAACATTATAATACTTGTTGTCTATTCATACTTTAGGAACTATTTCTAATCGTTACTAAGTTTAATGTTACCGTAGGCTAAAAATATTATAGTGCCAATCCATTGTATATCAATTTTCTTGTGGCTTTCTTGGTGATTTTAGGATCTTTCAAAATCTTCTTTCCCTTGGTGATTTTTATGAGCTTTTCGGGCTAATTTTATTAGTCGATCAAGATTTTGGGCTTTAAAGACCAACCGGTTATAAGAAATGAGTATTGTTATTAACAAATTGGTTAATCAGTTTGTAATTGCTTGATAAATGTTAACCAAAAATCTAGACTAGAGTAACTTGACAATCTGACCTTAGGTGAAATTTTCACCATGTAGCTAAAATGCATCTCTAAGCCTTCAAAAAAATCTTAAAGCAATATTGACATATGCTCATATTATATATACTCCACAATCTAGGCCTTACTGGTTGGTTGACGAGGCATTAAACTATTCTAATTGTCATCTTTAGTTAGCACATCAACTACTTCTGCACCCTTGTTGCAAGTAAGATTTAGCAAAATATGTATATTTGGCTAAGTCTATTCAAATGCTTGAAATGAGTTCTCTTGAACCAAAATCATATCTTCATTTGTAATTAGGATGTTAATTGATCTCCATTAATGTATATAGGTTGGAATCAATTGGTCACATCAACTTTCCTACATTTGCTTAGTCTTTTTAAAATATGATTATTATTAATCCAACCATTAGATTACAAGTAATCATAATATTAGTTTTGATATAATAAATTTCAGACAAATTCAACAATAATTAGTATATAATAATCATGTACTTAATTTTTCTCATATTTAAAAAATAATTTACATCAATTTTAAAGTATATTGATAGAAAACTATATCATATCAATATTAAATTTTACATATGTGATTACATTATTAATATTTAAAATTTAATGGAATATTTTTGTAGGAAATTTATCTTATTAAAGATTATACAATAGAGTAAATGCAAATGATGTCAAATTGTATACACATTAGTGTGATGTTCTAATCGGATTGCGTTGTCTTAATTTTTTGTAGAAATGATATTTTTATTTTTCTCTCACAGAATATCAATATAAACATGACAAAATTTAATTTAAACTATTCCAATTAACATCATCAATTCAAAAATAAGTTCATTTATTTTTTCTTCCTTTTTATATCAATATATATGTCATTGTGTCTGTGGGTATTATTGTCATTCGGGACTAATCTTCATCCATCATAATTTATAAAAATATATAGTTTATCCATTTATGATATAGTCAAAATATACTTTGTTCACCTGTGGTTTAAAGTTTGAAATTGATTTAACTGTGCTCTATGTCGTAGTTGTAAATTTAAAAAAATGGTTAAATAAAGCTGAAGCATATGACCACTTGCCTCGAAAGCAATTTTCAATTGAATACACTTATTGGATATGGCATGGGGAATGCAACGAACCTAAAGCATCTTCTAGTAGAGCGCATATGGTTGAAACTTCCCAAAATATAAGTCTCTAACATCCTTTAGAAGACATAATCAATAATGCATTTGGGTCAATAGTTTGCACAATGACAACAAGGCTAGCTCGTTTAATGAAAATGCTAGTAATAATGATGAGATGTAGGAATAGACAATGGATAACGTCACTGTTGAGTTTTACAAGTTACTCAACGATGCAAATCAAGAACTTTATAAAGGGTATACGAAGTACTTCAAACAGTCTTTTCTAATAAAATTGTACCACATCAAGTGCGTATGTGGCATGATAAATAAAGCCATAACAATGATCTTGAAATTATTGAAGGATGTATTTACACATGCTAACATACCTAGTTCTTTGTACGAGGCTAAGAGAATCATCACCAAACTTGATCTCAATTACACTAAGATACATGCTTGTCCAAATGATTGCATGTTGTATTGGGGTGAGGATTGGAATAGGGAAACGTGCAAGATATGTCACACATCTAGATGGAAGGAAAGGGTTATTAGTAAAAAGAAAAAATAACCTGTAAAAGTATTATGCTACTTTCCATTTAAACAAAGGTTGTGAAGGTTATTTATGTCTACTAAGATAGTTGAGCATACAAGTTGGCATCTAATAGGGAATTATAATGATGGTTGGATGAGGCATCCAAGACACTCTAAAGCATGGAAGAAGTTTGATGCAACTCACCCAGAATTTGCTTTGGATCCTTGAAGTGTTCACCTAGGTCTAGCCACTAATTGATTCAATCCTTTTGGAACCATAAGTACTAATTACAGCATTTGGCCCATAATTTTGATACTATACAATTTGCCGTCGTAGATGTGTATGAAGCTAACTTCTTTCATTCTCCTGATGATCATTCTAGGTAAACAAATGCTAGGGAATGACATTGATGTCATTTGCAACCTCTTATAAAAGAGTTGAAGGAGTTATGGATGGAGGGTGTGGACACTTACGATGTCTCAATGCATGAAATGTTCAAAATGCAGGCAGCACTAATGTGAACGATTAGTGATTTCCTAAGGCTTAGTATCCTATCTAGCTGGAATACATACATTGGATTAGCTTGCCCGACTTGTAACTTTGATGCAGTTCCATTGCATTTGTCTTATAGTAGAAAAATGGTGTTTTGGGGGGCATCACTATTTTCTTGAAGCAAATTATAAGTTTCGATTAATAAAGCTTCAATTTGATATGAGTCAAGAGTTTAGAAACTTTCCAAAAGCACTATCAAGCACAGAAATCTTTAGAAAAGTAAAGAACATTAATATTACATTTAGAAGGCCAATACAAAGGGATGCTAAAGGGAAGTGAGCTTGTGGAAATAATAATGAGGATGACTCACAACAATGGAAGAAGAAGTCTATATTCTTCCAACTTCCATATTGGGAGACTAATATGTTACATCACAATCTTGATGTCATGCA
>JANHAO010004577.1:0-23975 GCA_026873985.1 Saraca asoca | reverse complement strand
TGGTTTATATTATGCACATGGATCCGTGGCTGGGTTTCGAAAAATTTTAAATTTCCGCTGTGCTTGCTACCCGAAACCCAACATCTTAATACAATAGTGCTAATGTGGCCTGCCCGTGGAGTGGTAGCCTAAAGAAAAAAAAAGACTAATAAAGTAGTTGGCCAAAAATAAAAGTCAAATGCCACGATGCCTTGACTGAAACTCAAGGCACCCTTGTCTTGACTTCGTGGCAGCATTTTGATCCAGTGATATCCTTCCATGACTTGCATCTATGGTTTTCCTTGGATGGTGGGTTACTGTTACTCCTGCTACTCAACATCTTGAAATTGTGTAAAAGTGATCCATAATTTATAACTATTAGGAAATGACACCTTCTTTTTAATAGGTTGGGCCTAAGTGGATAGCTGGACATTAGTTAATTCTGGTGAGGGCCTTAATAAGTTAAGTCTAATAATTCATTTTAGTCTGAGTGAACCTTTTTCAATTTGACTTGGAGAGCAGGAACATTAGCATAATATGAAAAATTTATAATTGTTATTATTGTTAAAGAGTAAAATGTTAATATAATGATAATAAAATGCTAATTTTGTCGGAGGAAAATATTTGCAGTTTGATGACATTTTAATTTGAGATTACATAATAAAAATGAAATTTGAAATGATTTCGCATAATCTTGAAATATGAAATATTATATTTGGTGTTGTTAAGAAAGAAAACAATGTTAATTTAATCATAGTAAAATAGATTAAAGGCTGATAAGGTTGAATGTTGGTATACAAGGGTAGGAAATTTGCTGTTTTGATAACATTTGAATTTAAGGTTATGTAATAAAGTGAAATTTCTAATACTTTGGCATAATGTGAAGATATTATATTTGGTATCATTTATAAAGGGTATAACATTTAGCAAGGATTACATGGTATGGTTACACTAACCTTGTTTTGGTGGGAGTGTGGAATGATCAACCTTCACTAATGCACTTCATGCTCACGAAGCAAGGATTACTTAGTATGATCACACTAGCTTTGTTTTGGTGGGAGTGTGGATGAGCAATGGTTAACCTCACTAATGCTTTCCATACTCACTAAGCGAGGATTAATTTGTATAATTATACTATTGCTTTTGGTAGGTGTGTGGATGAGCAATGGTCAATCCTCCCTAATGCTCTTGATGCTGACCAAGCAAGGATTACTTGGTATGATCATACTAGCCTTGTTTGGGTTGTGAGTGTGGATGGGCAATGGTTAACCTTTTCTAATTCATTCCGTGCTCACCAAGTAAAGATTACTTAGTATAATCATACTAGCCTTACTTTGGGTGGGAGTATGGATGAGGCAATTGTCAACCTTCCTTAATGCACTCCATGTTCACCAAGTAAGGATTACTTGGTATGATCATACTGGCCTTGCTTTGATAAATAAAATTATCAACCCAACTTTACAAATTTATCATTACAATTGGAAATAAGATTTGGTAAATAACTATACATGAAACAATTATTTTTGTGAATTAAATTATCACTCTAACTTTACAAATAGAGAAACTCACCAAACTAGCACTTAAAAGGTTAGAGAGACATCAAATCAGTATTGAAAGATATCAATTTCATAAATTTTACATCAATTTGTCACTTCATATATTAAAATTAGATACGTGGCATATACTTAATAAGTTTTGATTCACACAAAAATTAAATTCAATTATAGAATTGTTATTAAAAAAGGATATGAATAGCAATTTTTTGAAAGTTCAAGAAGTCCCAATTCTTTTCTTAACTAAATTTATAAATCATAAATCCTTGATTCTTCACATTTTTTTCATGGACCTTTTAAGTTACCTTGTGTTGTTATTTCAAATAACTACGATATGATAATAAAGTAAAGTCAAGATTTTAAGTGAAAATGGTTATGCATGCAAAATTTAGTAGCAGTAATACTAAATTGATGTAAAGTTTTTAAAATTAATACTAAATTAATGTTAAAATATTTTTTTGTACTAATTTGATGTCTTCCTAATTTTTTTTATGTACTAATTTGATAATTTACTCAATCTATTATTATAATTGGAAACAAAATTTGACAAATCATAGTACGTGAAATTATTTCTTTTCTATATAAAATTATCACTCCAACTTTACAAATTTATTACTACAGTTTGAAATAAAATTTAATAAGTAATGATACATGAAATAATAATTTTATAAATAAGATTATTACTCCAACTTTAAAAATTTATCATTACAGTTGGAAACAAAATATGGTAAGTATTAGTACATGAAATAATTATTCAATTTTGTCCAATTACCACTCCAACTCTCCAATTATGATATTTTTGTAGCTTTGTGGGTTGGTGGACGTGACAATTTGGACTTTCCAATCCAATAAGATTATGGATCAAGAAAAGCCTTCAACACAATTTACAAATATAAAAAGTTATAAAAAATGGAAGCAATCGGTAGCTAACCAAAAATACCTCCAAATAGTGGTGACTAGTAACACATGTCATATTGCCATTTGTTATATATAGGGTAAATATCCATAACTTGAGTGAAAACTCAAGGTAAGGAAGAATTGACCAAACTAAAAAAAGATTAGGCTTGAGGATTAAATCCAAGTAGTTTCCATTCTATCACCAAAGTAAAACTAATGTTTTTGAAATATTATTATGTCCACTTTCTTAATTCATTAAAATATTAACATGAATGTTGTCAATTGCTTAGCTCATTAGTTTATGTTAACTGATAAATGATAAAAGCTACAAACTAGTCAAGTGAGGAGCATAGGTTGGTCAAGTGTTAGATGTACAAGTCTTATATGTGACTGAGTGAACAACAAACAAAGACAATCGCAAGTTTTGCACGTGATCAAACAGTATAATAACTAACTATCAATCACATGGTGGGATTGGATGAATTTTGACAACTAGTCATAATTGCCATTAGCTGCCATCGATTAATAACAATTGTGCTTCTAGAATTTTCTAACCATTGGATAATTAACACATAGACACCTTTTATTGGTCAGTTGGTCTCACTCTGAACTTATATAAGGACTTCAAGGTTGCATTTTGGGGATTTATGTCATTTTTGACACCGAATATGGCTAAGTGAATTGACTTGATTGTTGGAGAGGTTTTAATAGCCATTGCCGCCTAAGCCCCTTTGTGCAGGGTATTCTTGATTTAGCCATTATTTTTTGTCATTTCCTGTCAGGCATTTAGTCTCCAACCAAGTTTAGGATGAGATTTATTAATTGGCACCATTTGTGGTCTTACTCTATGATTTTTCCTTTATTTATGATTTATTTTGCTCATTTTTGCATAATTGCTCTTAATTTCATACAAATATGAACTCAATATCTTTTATTTCATAGTACTTTTGTGATTAAATGTGATGCAATGTTGTTTTTCAAAAATCCAAAGGATTTCTAGTGATTTTTGAGATTGTTGGAATCTATGCCAATCATCGTGATTTTTGATATTTCATCATTATTAATGACCTTTTCTGGTTTTAGTTGAAATTTAGCAACTTTCATTAATTGTTCAAACAAATACTAATAATTATCTCATTAATATGTGATTACTTTTCACCTTTTTGATATTAAATTTCTTAACTTCATGGTTGTAAACATGGAAGTCACAAGCTTGTTCTTTCTAAGCCTTCTGTAATTCCAGACTCTACAAGTAAGTGTTAATAATGAATCACTCACACCAACACCAGTTGATCCCATGATTTAGTGCTGAGGAAATGTAGTTGATAAGTAGTCCAGACCACTCACAAACTCAAAAACATGGAAGTCACCAGCCTGTTCTTTCTACGCCTTCTATAATTCTAGACTTTACAAGTAAGTGTTAATAATGAATCACTCACACCACCACTAGTTGATCCCACAATTTAGTGCTGAGGAAATGTAGTCAATGAGTAGTCTAGATCACTCACAAACTCCATTACATGAGGAGCAAATGTATGATCATTTTAATAGAAATTTTTAAAATAAGATGCTTCATCTTGAAATTAGCAACTTAGAGAAGAACTAGAATTCATGAGGAGTGAATTGCAATGCAATTTTGATTGGTAATGTCAGTTGCACCATCAAAATGAATACCATGGATGCCATGCCTATAATTGAAAGCTATTTCATGACCTCACTGTGGAATATGAAAATGAGGATTGTTAGGAGTTCGATTATCAAAAAGAGCAAACATGGAGTTCAAAAGATTGGTCAGTCAAGTGATACAAGCATGGCTATCATCAGGAACAAGATGAAAATGCAAACCATCCATTTACTTGAGAAGTCATGGCTGTATTTGTCCCATAAAATTTCAAAACTTAAAAAACCTAGAATTATATGATGGCACTATGATCCCCAAGAGCATATTGAAGCTTTTTGTGCTGTATTGCTCTTATTTAGTGCACTTGATGGAATTTTATGTAGAGCATTCTCTATAGTTCTAAAGAAAGTTAGCTTTCACTAGTTTATAGGTCTAAGACAAAGATCTATTGGAAGATTTAAAAAGTTAACTAATCAATTTCTCACTCATTTTGCAACATCAAGAGTGCACAAAAAAATCAATGCCTTACTGATCAATGTTAAATAGGAAAAAGATGAATATTAAAGAGCTACCTTGGTCTGTTCAATTGAGATCAAGAATTTGCAAAGGAGTGTAGTAGTACTCTTGATATTGATTAGTCTACACTCTGGAGATTTGTCTAAGTCACTACCTAAAAGGCCTGTAGAGTTATTAACCAAACTATTGGCATGATCTACTAAATTCATTTATGCAAAAGAGAATGAGTGAGCAAAGTGGCATGCTAAAAAACCAAACAATTGATCGAGGGAAGAAAGGTAGAGAAATAACCGACTACGTGGGTGATAACACAATATTTGATACATCTATTTTTCCTCATCATTAGCATTTTAAGGTCTAAAATGACATGTTTCCAGTTGTGTTAGTGTATATTTGTGATTTTGTGTCAATTGGCATCATATTGGAAAATTTTGCAAAATTGGCTATTTTGAGCAGTTTCTGTATTATGAGCATATCATGAGTTATACTTGTCTAATTGATGTGATTTTTATCTTGCAGGAAATCTAAGAGATAGATCTACAACTTTCATGAAGACTTCAAAAGCTAAATCACACAATTGGTCATCCAAAATTAGAGTTGAAATCAGAATCAGAACACTTTCCCAGCCCTATCCCGAGCAGCTGACCTCTGTGCATTCAAAAGATCATAACTTGAGATATACAAGTCCAAATGAGGTGAAAAAAATCCAAATGGAAGCTAACACATACAGACACAATTCATATGAAGACTTCCTATACTGAACGGATCAAATTAGGCATGAAAAATAGGCTGCAATTCAGAGGCAGAGAAGCTACGAAAATGGGCTCGCAGAATTGGACTTTCAAGGCCCCAATTGGCATGATTTTTAAGCCCATTGTAACATACTTTGATCTAGCAAAAACCCAGCCAGCTGGAGACACAAAAGAGAGAAGAAAAGGTGGAAAAGCAGTCTACAAAAAGAGACTAGCACGCAATGGCAAAGCAATAGACTCAGCCAGCCATCATTTGCCTATCTACCTACATGCAACTAGCTTCTCCTCTCCACCCGGGCAAAGCTATTTAGCTGAGTCTTTTCTTAAGTTTTGCATTGAGTTTTTAGTTTAGTTTTTAGGGCAGAGAGCAAGCTTTTGCTCTCCCCTTTTTCTTTTTATTTTCGGCCTACCATGGAAGATTAGTTTCTATAATCAGTCCAAGGGGCTGCAACTTGAAGATTTAATGCTGAGATCCTGGTATTTATTTTTTACATTCATTTGTTACCCATTTATTCTCTTTCTTCTTTGTTTTAACTATGAAATCTAAATGGAATGGCTTCATGATGTTTAGATTTCAGTAAGATGGTGGCTTCATGATCTATTGTAGAAGAAAAAGGTAGAAACTAAGCAATGTATTGAGCTTTTGATGTGTTACTTCTTAGCTAAATCTTGACTACTTAAGATAGGTTCATGAATCATTCCAAGGCTTCTTGCTATGATTATTAACAATTGAATGAATATTTAGTGATTTAGGATGCATTGATCTAAAGTTAGTTGGTTTCTTTGGCTAGTTGCATGTTGTTGTTTGTTATTGTCTTTGTTTCTTATTTATGTCAGTTTAGCTTAGGATTTAGTTCTACCAACCTCCCCCATTTACATCTCCTAATATCATTGATATCATCCACAAATGATCTTTGGGTTCGACCCGGAGTTACCTATGCTACAAATAGTTTAGGTAGTTTCGGTATTATAAATTTCTAATTCGATCGGCCTCGACATGCACGATCAGTGGGCCTAAATCAATATTCAATGCCTATACACTGTTAAAAATATCCATAAAAGGATAATGGATAATGTAAAGGCCGAAGAATTATTAAACCTCCTACAAGAAAATAATATAAAGCCACCCCTACTTGCAAATAAGAAGTTTTGCACATATAATAAAGATTAGTCTCATAACTTGAACAAGTGTGTAACTTTGAAAAATGAAATAAAAGATTTAATCCAAAAAGGGCACTTACATCAGTACAAGAAGACCAATAAAATGATAAATCAAAGATCATATGGAGCGTGGAATAATCAACCCATTAAAGAACAATCTCGCTTTCATTCTAGGTCTCCTATCATAAGGCAAAATAACAAGGGCAAAGAAATAGTGAAAGAACCTAAAATACTTAGAGTGGTCCAAGTTATAGTAGAGGGCTTCATTGAAGCTGGAACTTTCAATAATGCTAGAAAGTGACACTTAAGGTTAGTCATGGTAGTAGAGATTAAAAAGCCAAAAGCATTATCATCAAAAGGTGAGAGATCATCTCATTCTTAGAAGGTGATTTTACTTGTGATAATTCATAGTTTTTCTATTAAAAAGATCTTGATATAAAAAAGTTTTGTAGACATTTTGTATGGTCATATAGCTGCCAATCTCCATGTTTCAAAATCTGATTACAAACCTTATCAAGGCAACTTAATTAGGTTTTAGGGGAAATAGGTGTCGGTTGAAAGGTTGATTAAGTTGAGGGTGACACTTGGTACCTGGCCTTTAGTAACCAACATAGTTATGGAATTCTTGGTTATTAATACACCAAATGCAGTGTATAATGCCATTTTTGGTCAAACCTCATTGAACCAAGCAAAGGCTATAGTATTTGTATGTTAACTTCTCATGAAATTTCTAATGCAAAAGGGGATAAGGTGAGTCAAGGCTAACCAACTGACTGCTAGGAGATGTTACATGAATATCTTGGAGATTGGTGAGTCTCTAAAAGGAAAGTAAAAGATAAATGACAAGCCCCAAATGGGTGAATGTAGCAAGTAGAAAATCGATGATTGTAGAATTATAATTGTAGAATAAATGGATATGAGAGAAAATAATAGAGAGTGAAATCCAAAACCTGAATCCAAAACAAAAAGAATAAGATTGTTTTGAAAAAATAATAGTAAGTTGGTCAAAATTAGGAAAAATTTGCCTGCTAAATTTTGATCGAGATTAATTAATCAGTTGAGAAACTATTCTGAAGTATTTGCATGGACTGTTGAGGACATGCCTTAGAATTGACCCACAGGTTGTTTGCCATAAACTCACTATAGGCCCTTCAATAAAATTGGTTCAATAAAAGAAAAGATGACATAGCTTCAAAAGGTCAGGCACTATAAAGGAAGAAGTTAACAAACTGTTGAAAGTAGAATTTATATGGGAAGTTCCCCATACCACCTAGCTCTTTAAAGTTGTAATGGTAAAAAAAGGCCAATGAAAGTTGGAGGATAGGTCTTAAATTTATAGACTTGAACAAGGCTTGTCTGAAGGACTCATATCCCATACTAAACATTGATAGCTTGCTCGACAGAGCCTCCAACTATGTAGTTATGAGATCCAATAATGCCTTCTCGAGCTATAATTAAATCCTTATATGGGAAAAAGACTAAGAGAAAAATGCATTCATTACAGATAAGGTTGTGTTTTGTTACAAGGTTATGTCTTTTGGTCTAAAAAATGTTAAGGTAACACATTAGCAGGCAATGAACAAAGTTCTCAAAGAACAAATTGGTAAAAAGCTAAAAGTATATGTCGATGACATGTTAATTAAATCTACTAACTTGCTTAGACATCTATTAGACCTTGAGGAATTTTCATTGTGATGAAAAGGAATCAAATGAGAATCAACCCTAAAAAATGTACCTTTATGGTCACAACAGGTATGTTTTTGGATTCATGTTAAGAGAAAGAGGTATTGAAATCAAACCAACCAAATGCTGGGTGATATTGGACATAAAGAGACCAACCAACTTGAAAGAAGTACAATGCCTTAATTATCAGATTGTAGCTCTCTCTTGCTTCATGTTTAAGTAACTCCTAAAGAAGATAAATAAGTAAAAAATCACATTGCCCCTTTTTATTTGGATAATGATTAGTTATATACATGTGATTTTTCATTGTCTCTATTGTGATGCTTACATTTTGTTGAGATTGATTATGAATTAAGGGAGCTACATGAAGGAATATGTGAAAGCCACATGGTTAAAATAACCCTACCTCAAAAAGCCTTGCAGTTAGGATATTTTTAGCCAACCATGAAAAATGATTTCTTGGAGCTGGTAAAATCGTGTGATAAATGTCAAATGTATGCAAACATAACTTGAAAACCATCAACTGAGCAAAATATAATTACTTCTCCTTGACCGTTCGCCCAATAGGGAGGTGGATTTCTTAGAACCATTTCTTATAACTTTTAAGCAATTTAGATTTTTAGTAGTAGTTTTTGTTGATTATTTTACTAAATAGATTGAAGTCAAGTCTTTGGCTATGATTACTACCTATAATGCCCAGAAATTTATATGAAAATATATTATGTGTAGATATGGTGTGCCCTACACATGAGTAACAAATAACGGTGTGCAATTTACCAGTGAAATTTTTAAGAAATTTTGTTAAGACCTTAAGATAGTGCAGAAGTTTGCCTTGGTTAAGCATCCACAGTCAAATGATAAGGCCAAATTGGGTAAATAAGGTGTTATTAAAAGAATTGAAGAAATGTCTAGATTAGTCAAAGCGCTTGTAGGTTAACGAATTACCCAATGTTCTCTAGTTTTATTGGATGACTATTCGAATAGTTACTAGGGAGACACCTTTTCATCCAATGTTTGGTTAGGAAGCACTTATTCTGGTGGAAATTGGTATAACAACTGATAGAAAGGAAAATTTTGATGAAAAACTAAATAGTGAGTTACTCTTGTAGAACTTAGACATGCTTGATAAAGAAAAGGAAATGTGTATATCTGGTCAGTTGCTTATAAGTAGAAATTGACAAATACCATAATAAGCAAGTAAACTCAAGTTTGAACATGACACCTTAGTGTTGTGAAAAGCTGATAGACTAAGAAAAAAAAACAAAAGATGGGAAACTTGCAACGAATTAGGAAAACTTATACAGGGTGATTTGTAATCTTGGAAACAAAGCCTATCTTCTATAAACAATAAAAGGGAAGAAGTTTCCTAGGACATAGAATGCCACACATTTATGAGAATATCATGTATAAGTAGTCATGTAGGAGAAATATGGGTTTGACTGACTAATCATGGATTAGGAAAACCTGAATGAGGATTTTTTTCCATATTGATTGGTCTTGTACTTTGGAATTTTGCCTTATGGTGAATGAATAAAATAAGCTATTACTATCTTATCATAAAGTCAGGATAATTTAAATAATGAAAGGAAATGTGATTGTTTGGAGCACTATTTCAAGAATACTTAAAGGTCATTGACCTAATAATTTATCATTTAAAGCATTGCTTCAAAAATACTTCAGGGCCATTGACCATTAATCTATCTAAAGGCCATTGGCATGATGGTTAATAATTTTAGATGCACTGCTTCAAAAGCCATTGGTTTAAACATAATCAAATAAAAATTCAAACGTTATAGTTTACAAAGACTTTAGCAAAGCATAGCCTTAACCTAAAACTAAAAGTTCTAAATTAATATTGATTAACAATTATAATGGTCAAGTGGTTGATATCTTAGATCTGACAACACTTAACTGAAAAGATTGAAATAATATAGCAACCTAAATCTTAAACTCCTATTTTATACTTTTAGGCATGCAACTTGTTCTAAATATTTGCATAAATGGATTATGAGAATAATGAAAACATTCTATGATAACCACAATCATTCTTGAAACACATCAAAACATTAAGTAGTACTTCAAAGCGTCTTTAAAATTATGATGTATTAAAAAACAATACAAATACAAGAATCAAAAGCTACTTCGTGGTGGGACCATCCATGTTTTCTTGATCAACCACTCCTTGTTAATCTACATCTAATCTACTGTCCTTTAGCTCCAAGTCTTGATCATTTTTATTCGAATCTAAGTGGTTAAGCTCAAAGTCTTTATACAAATATTTCACATGATTGGTCTCCAGAAAGATTTCATGACCAATTTCTCCCTTTCCATAGCATGATTTTTAGTGGTAACTTTTTCTTGTTCTAACTGCTTTATTTGTTCTTGATATTCCAATTACTCCCATTCAATCTTCCTCTTCCATTCATCTCAATCATGCTCCATAGCTTCGAAATAAGCTTTAATCATCCCAAAAGCCAATTTGCTATTTTGAGCTTCCTCAGAAGCATTATAAGAAACAAGCTTGAGAAATTTGATTTTCTCATTTGATTCCTACAAAGTCTTATCCTTCTCACCAGCAAATTTCTTTATATCCTCGGCAATAGCCTTCAAATTTTCTAATTCCTTGTGCAACTAATCAGCCTTTTCCCTTATTATCCACGTAGCTCATATTTGTATATCTTGTTATGGGCCATTAAAAGACATGTACTTTAGTGAAAGGATTAAGTTGTCATGTGATGAGAAAAACCAATTAACTTATGATTGTGGAGCTCCTTTCCTAACCCTGCCATATCCTTAGGGAAAAAAAAGTTAACTCCAATCGAAACCTATATAATTGATGTCTTAACAAAATAAACTATCAAGAAAATTGGTTGCAAAGCCTTCTAATCTTTCCTCAGGATTGGTAGGATGATCTTTCTTGTCTAACCAATGGGTTAGTATTAGATGATTCATTAAATTATTGAACAACTTTCTTATTGTTGACGTCGGATTTTGGTGGTGGTCTAAACTCTGGCTAACGGGGGGATTCTTTTGGATTTTCGACCTTTTTCTGGTTCAAATATAATAGAATAGCGAAATAAATAGAGAAGAAGGGAAGAGCAAGAGGAGAACACAAGGTTTAACGTGGTTTAGCCAAATCCGAATACTACTAGACCCTACGTCCACCGTAGCGTATTATTGTCATAGTGTTTCTTACAAAGAAGCAATGCTCAAGTTCTCTCTTAATCTCCCAGCAGAGTTTCTGGCTTTGCTCTTGGGTCCCCTTTTACAGAAGGCTCCCCCCTCGTATTTATAAAGGAGAAGAGGTTACAATAGTAATTACATATGCAGTAAATCTATTACGTCAATATTTAATGTACAAGATAAGATATACAGATTAAATCTCACTTTTTGGCTACTGTAGATTATCTTCTGCAAGTAAGCCCCATTTGTCTGTTAGAGCAGAGTATGACTTAGTCTTTTGTCTAGTGAGCTCTCAAATGAAGGAGGTTTGCAAAAATTTGATTTTTCTATTCGGTTGATTAAAAAACATGTTGGAGAAATTCTAATTGATCAGACTTCAGCATTAATCTAGTTTATCTCATTCATCAATCCAATAGTAGGATAGGCAATGTCATTTCTGTTTTGATCTTGCGAAGTACTTCATGAATGGTTGTTTAAGTAGGGTATGCTGCATGATCTATGAATGTTGTTCAATTGGAAGGAGGACATATTTAGATGAAAAGATAATGCTTCTTCTATGTTTGGATTACAAGTAATCTTGTTATGTTGGTCAGGGGTGCTTTTGTCATTTTAATTTGGTTCTAGTATAGTGGTCATTTTAGCTTGAAATTTTATTCTTGAAATAAAGGGCAATGAGTTTACTTTTACTTTGTCACTTTAAGGATCGATTTGAAAAGATTTTGATGATTTCATTTAGCATTAATGGAGGACAGAACAGTTATCCTTGGAGGAGTAAACCGGTTGGAAGTTGTTTGGTGGTGTTGTAGTACTTTCATTTGTGAGACTCCCAGACATTGATCAGAAAAAACAAAAAACAAGAAAAAAAAAAGATACCAAAGTGTGCTTATACCTAAAAAAATAGAGAGAAAAAATAGGAAGTTAGATTCATTGATGAACCATGGCAAAAATGTTGCAAAATCAAAAATAGCTACATTATAACTCTTGCATATGAATAAGCATAAAGCTCTAATGATTTTTGAGAACTCAGGTAACAAAATTAAACCCTTTAATCACTATAAAACCCATATATGAAAACCAAAAGAAAAATTCAGCAACATCATAATATCTAGAATACTTAGGTGGAAAAAAAGGTCAAAAACAGATAAAAATTGATCCCATAGCCCTCTTACTCCAGTAATATACTCAAACAATTAATGAAAATTGATCTAAACACAAAACTAGATGATGCATAAAAAGAAACCATATTCACATAATAAAACATTCTGAAATGCCTAAATCTAGAAAAAGAATGAATGAAATATCCTCGAAAATCCTTAAAAACTTTCTCAATAATTTATGGAATTATTGGTAAGAACCGTTACTTGATGCACAATTCAAGTACTAGAATACTTAGAACTAGGAAACACAATGAGAAAAGGCAATAGTTACAAAAGCTTGATGGCTATCGAAACTGGCAAAAATAAGTAGTTGAACTATCCTGGTTTGTGATAGGATGAGTCTGAGTCTATCCACATAAATTGGTGATTAATCTAGTGCATCAAAGTAAAAAAATGTTAGCCTATGTTATCCTAGCTACATATTTTCCTTAGTTTTAATGCTAAAAAATAATTTTAGTTTATATCACAATCTAACTACATTAGTTTGAATGTTCATTTGTTTTGCATGATTCAAAGTCATTCAAAGGTGATCAAAAGATCTATATTAGCACTAAGATTTTTATTTAATTTTGTAGGATCTTTTGTAAGTGAATCCAAAATCAATTTGATCTAATTATGATTTTTAAAACAATTTAATTTGAGATAGCAATAATTATTTTTAAATAAGTTTTTGATCAAATGATTTTCAAACAAACTTACTATACAATCTTTCACATGTCAAACTTTTATAAAAACTATTTTTCACTACTTGAATCGATTCACAAACCAATTCATGTTGAAAAATATTGTGAAACCAATTAGAATTGATTCACTAATTGATTCATAAGAAAAAGTTTTGAAATTTTTCTTATTGAAAGTTTGAAATTTTCTTTAAATCGATTCACTAATCAATTCAACATTTTTTTTTCCAAAAACAACGATTCAATTCATTAATCGATTCATCGATGAATTTCTTCATAAGTTGAATTGATTCATAAATCAATTAGTCTATTATGAGTTTATTACAGTTAGTTATAACCGTTACGAATTGATTCAAGAACAAAAAATCAGTTTTTTAAAATGTCGATTATCACAACTATAAAAACTCCAAACCTCATTTGTTCCATAATAATTCAAAATAGATTTACAATAGATTTGTAGAGAAAATCTCAGAGCTAAAACGTGATTTAGTTATCTCATTGCTTTTCATCAATTTAATCAATCTTAGATCAAACTGCTAAAAGATTCATCTTAGATAATTAAGATTTTCATCTCAATTGAAAGTATTGTATCTCTAGCTTTATTCTTCTATATTATGTCTTTATTATCCTTTTAGATTTCAAGGTTTTAGGAATCTGGATACAAAGGAAAAGGTTAATTTTCTTGTTGCATCCTTCTCAAATTGTGAGGTTGATTACAATTGATAGAAGGTGCATTGAATTCTTTGTAGAATCTTTTAGCTGATGAGGTTGATCACAGCTTTAGAAGATTAAAGAATTTTTGTATCATAAGTTGCAAGTGCCTGGAGAAAATCTTGTAATATGGGTTAGCAAAAAGCCTGGAAAGTCTTATGTTCTTTGTAAAAATAGGTTGATAGAAGCCCTGATAAAATCCTATGTATTGAATAATAAAGTGATCATATGAATGAGTATTTGATCCAGTGGAGTAGACTTGAATTGTAGTTTCAATTCAAGTTGAACTACTTTAAAAATATTGTATCTCAAATATTTCTTTACTGCTCTTATCACTTTACTGCATAAATTGATCAATTCTGTAATCTAGTTTCTCTAATAATTCAACTAACAAACTAGTTAAATTGCCAATATAATAATCTAATTCAATTCTTTGATTATAAAGTCTTTTGCTGTGTATATCAAACATTACTCCATATTACTATAAAATTGTTTTTCAACTGTTTGTTGGATTCATTCAAAGTCCATAGCAAAATTAAAGAGTATACAACATTCTTCAACGAGAATAAGGGCAAGATCCAAAGTTATATCTTATTTTTTCACTTCATTTTTTGGGACCAACAAAAGACAAAGGAATTGTTGGCTATTTACTTAGAATATGAAAATAAACAATTGGCAACAACATGAACAAAGAGAATTAAATTTAGAAAGGGAAACTTAAGTGAGAAAACTTAAATCTAAGAGACTCTTATATTCAATTTAGTGATTGGTTATAGATATAAAAGTTTCATTCCCTCTTTGATTGCTTGGTTAAGAATCAAATTAAGCCTATCACCTAAATTAATTCTTGCTAATTTTCCTTTAATTTCACTAATCGAGCCCAGCACCTAAATTAATCTTTATTACTGAATTAATTAAAGCTCAATACCCTAACTAACTCAATAATATCACTAAGAGCCAGAAAATACTAAGACCGTTTAATAAACTCACCCCAATAAAAAATTTATTAGTCAATCTATGTTTCTATAGCATAATTGACCAACATCAGTGCACAATAAAAAATCCTAGTGCTACTCAAGCCAAACAACCATAAATAACTTTGATTATAAAATTTTAGCTAGTAGTTAATTATAAAAGACAATTGATTAGCGAGCCTTATTAAACAATCATCTACAACAATTAATGGAATTAAATCAAAGAAATAAGGAAATTAAGTCAAGAACAAATTAGCAATAAAAACAAGCCTCACAATTAATAAGATAATCAAAGTAGAATTTCTCTTAGATTAAATAAAATGTTTAGCTACACATTATTAGAAAATTATAAACAAAAACAAAAGAAAAAAGAAGAGTTGAAAGGCTCTAGTGTTCTTACCCTAGGAGAATTTCTTCTTCTTACAAAAGTAGAGAAAAGGAAAAGAAAGTAAAAGAATGAATCATTTAGGTCTTAACTAGATTTTTCTATGAGCTCACTCCTCTTTTTACTTAGGCTACTAACTTGGGCTAGAAGGAGGCACAATTGGATGTGGGTCTTTTCATAGAAGTTATAGCTTCATCTCTTATCAATATGATGGCCTTCAGTTTGCTTAAAAATTCAATTTCTAACTTAACTTGTGGGCTAAAAACTAAAATAATCTTGTAGAGCAGTCCAACCCATAACAAAATTCGCCACTTGGATTCACAGCCTTGAAATTGAATTAAAATGGAATAGTTTTACTTCAAACCCTATATGAAAGTTGTAGAAGTAGATCTTAGTTATTCAATGGGTTTAGGTTTGGATGGAATTGAGGTCTAGAGCTTAAAAAATGGTCAAAAAAGTGAGATTAGTTTTGGGTCAGTAAGTTAGTAGTCTATTTCAATTTCTGGGCTAAATTCAACCTTCTAAACAACTTAAATGGGCTTGGGACTCTGCATAACATTTGTAGATCATCCTCTTATCTTTTTAAAGATATAAGAATCACCAAAAATGGAAGTCCAAAACTATAGATATATCTAAAAACCTAAAATAGTGTTAAACTACCGAATTAATCCAATTAAGTTCCAAAATTGACCAAATCAGGAAACTAATCACAAGTATCCAATTTAGCACAAAATCATGACAAAAGACTGAGTATATAAGAGATATAAAATGTGTATAAACTGTACTCATCAAAGCTCTAAAAGAATAAGTGCCAAAGTTCTTTGAAAAATTTTTAAGTTGAAGTGAAAATGGTATTGTGAAAGTGAAAGGGTTTTATATTTTGACTAAACAGTCTAAACTGATAGCTCATGGGATCCATCAATGAATAAGGATGTGTTAGTGTGTCATGATAAAAGGCCATTAAATCCGTTGAATGTGTGAAACGAGGCATTAAGAAATTAGGTGTTGATTTAATAGGTTTGATATTCAATAATAATAATAAAGCTTGGAGTAATCATTGGACATGTTAACAGCCTGTGAGCTTCCTCTAAGACCTCAGGGCTATTGTGTGGTCAGTCAAATCATTTATATAGTTTGTTTAGCCTTTTGCAGCAACTGACAAATGATAAAAGTTACAAACTGGTCACATGATGAGCACAGGTTGGTTGGATGAGTTGTAACCGATCAAGCAACAAACAAAGATGGTCACAAGTTTTGCACGTGGCTGAACAATTATAATAACTAATCGTTGATCACATGGTAAGATTGGTGAATCTTGACAATTAGCCATAGTTGTTATTAGCTATCATCAGCTAATAATATTTCTGCTTCTAAAATCTTCCAATCACTGGATAGTTGACATGTGGATTGGTTAGTCGATCTTATCATAAATTTATATAAGGATTCTAGGTATCCATTTTGGAGGCTTGCGTAATTTCTTACACTAAATATGTCCATGTAGATTAACTTGATCGTCAGAGAGACTTTGACAGTCACCATCACCTAAGCCCTTTTGTACAAGGTATTCTTGCTTTGGTCGTTGTTCTTTGTCATTTTCTACTATTGTGTTTCAGTCTATGATCAGGTTCATGATGAAATTTGTTACCAACGGCATATATTCTTAGTAATTTAGTGATGCCTGATGTTATTTTGGGACTTTTTTTCTTTAGTATCTTGAATTCAAATACAAGATATTACATGTGTCTTAAATAATTTGTCAATCTTATTATGAAAAAAAAAAAAAGAAGAAGAAGTTTATGCCAACGACAACTTTAGAGCAAGTGTGTTATAAAAGAGGTCTTATCTTCTTTGCTTGTTGCTCATCCCCGCCTCTGCCTTTTTAGACATGACAGATTAGACCAAGTGCCAGTGGCTTTCAAATACCTACCGAAACAAAAATCCTTTTGGTGACTTGGCCCATGCAATTTAGTGCATGTGAGAGACAAATAAGTCTCTTTCAAAATTATGGCCGAAAGGAGCCTGCTTTAAAGTTAGGAACATGGCATTGATAATATAGTAGTACAATTGCACCTTTTATGCCTGCTACTAAATTCATATTGATTTATGCATTCGCAATCAAAATGAAGGAAGACAGTAACTGAATACTAGATTTGCAATTAGAATATATGATGCCCAAAGTAGTAATGCCTTAATTACATATCCCTTTCTAAACAAAATTAGAACATTTGATTGAAATGGTGGGTCGCCCGCCATTTTCAATGTGAAATAATGCCAATAGAAATACTATACTATCACAAATTATTACTCACTCTTACGCTTAATAGAATATTATTTTTATTTACTCTAATAACTAATATGTATCACCTATTTAAATTTGCCAACTATAAATTGGAGGGCAATTAGATACATAAGATAAAACACATTCATCTGAAAAATCAAATCAGACACGAATAAAGAAATTAGATTGTAATCACAAACGTAACTCAAAAACATCCAATCAATTACCAGCTTCTTATATCAATTTGAATAAACTAATGCTACACTCTTCGTTGTTTCATGGTTGCTCATTGCATATGAAGTGGAGTCTAATTTGCACCAACTTGACTTATTTATCAATTTCATCTATCCAAATTTTGGATCTTAATAAAGATCTAATACATCGTGAGTGATTTAAGCATATTGGGAATTGCTGTTTGCCCAAACAATAACGCAGAGAACAAGGTACAATTACACAAATGCTTTCTCCATATTGGAAAAGAATTACATCGATGTTGTATTTCTAATTTGCAAGAGGTACATGTACTTTTGCTATGCAAAGCAAGTGTCTTGGTAAATCCTCTGGGTTCCAAATCCGGCACAAGAGGCATGCAATTATACTTTTGCATGTGACTCTGTCCTGTGGGCGCTACATACATCGAAGCAAAAGTGACTGTGAACAAGGACTCATCAAATTCTCCATCTTCTCCATCTACCATTGTATCACTGCATTAAGGAGTGTCTTTCATTGTCGAATATTTATTTCTATTTCCATGATCAGTCAAAGCTTTGGGTTTCTATCTTATACTTTGTTGAGGCTTTATTTTCAATTTCTCACCCAAAATATCTTCTCCATAGATATTTTCGACGAGGGCATCAAAACCAAAACCTTTTACCATCTCCAAAATTTCCCAACATTCATATCTCCTTTGAGCTACCAACTTTGAACCAAAACTTAAGAAATACTTTATGCAGCAGAATACAGAAAGGTGTAATCTTTCTTTCATCCTAATCTTGAATAGGAAACACTCATACTCATTAATGCACACGTCCACAAGGCAGAAGCCACGTACATGAAATCAATCTTCTTCTGAGGAATCCCAAAGGGGGAAGAAGAGATCCCTCTGTACAAAAAATGGAACTTAAATTTATTATCTTGAAGACAGACTGACTTTCATTATTTTTCAGAGATAACTGTACAAAGTAGTACCGCCATGTAAGAAGGGAATACGTTCATGACCATTATTATTATTAGCATAATTTTCTACCTGGTTATGAAACTGACGAAACTTGGCCACAACTTCATCAGGCAAGACTTTGTTTCTGCAAAGTGGGCAAGTTGCCCAATATTGCTGCAGCCACGTGTCCAAGCAATCCTTGTGAAATGTGTGTTTGCATTTCAAGTTCCTCACTTTGTCACCTTCCTCGATCTCAGACAAGCAAACCCTGCAGCACTCTTCTTCGGTCCACGGCTTCTTCAATCTTTTGGTGTAACGAAAGGATGGGTTATTATCTTCGATGAGTTTAAGGTATTGGGCTTTGGTAATTGTGCAAGTGTCGGACTTGAGGTTACGAACAAGGAGAGCAAGCTCTATTAGAAGGAAAGTCAAGAGGATTATGGTTTTGGTGAGAAAATGTGTGAAAAGCTCACGGAGTTCTGTCATGGCTGCTTTGCTTGGCTTGGCTTTGTTTTCTGCTAATGGAATACGATTCTAAACTTGAGTAATATATACCATATTTATAAATATATATATATATATATATATATCTCTTTGCAGTGTGTTTTATATTCATGTAAGATAATTAAGTTTGACTCCGATGCTTAGAACATTCATGCAACCGGTCCCATATACAAGTCAAGCAGGTACGTTAGGTAATTATGTCTAGCAATTTATTATCATCACTTAGTCATATTTATTTCGATATTTTTCTAATAATTTAAATATTGACTTGTATATCAATTGTACTTAGACATCATGAATCCATCTTAAGCTTTAATACAGTTTTATTTATGTATAAAGTATATTTAAAAAGGAAAACATGACTTCTTCTCCCTCTTTTTTTTTTATAAATAGAAGAATAAAATTGATAAGAATACTCTTTGCAATTGCAAATCAAGCGTCTTTTGTTCACTCAACAGAATAAAAAATCTTACTTTTCTTCTGATAATGTTGTTTTCCCAAATCATATCTCTCTCTCTCATGAATGGTTAGTGATGGGTTTTGTTAATTGCAATTAGGTGGATCTTCCTTTAGGTGAACCGGTGGGATTCGGTGTACGTGTGGATCTCCCTTCCCTTAATTTGTTGTCTTTTAATGTTGTCGGATGCATATCAGAAGACAAGAAACTACGCGAAATATTACCTGCAATATATGTGGTTATACTTACGGTAGATTTTATAATTGCACAATTTTCACCGACAAAGATAAGGTGTTTGGCAGTGTCTACAAGGTCGTAAATGAAAATCTGCGTAAGCGGCGCCGTTCCACCGCATGATAATGATGAGGAATGCAACTATCAAAAATTGAAAAAATTTCTAATTTTATTATAGTGCTAAAATTATCAATATTATTATTTAAGAAATTTTATCATTTATATATATTTATTTATGTGTTTACAATAATTAATTTGTCAAAATATAAATAATAAGCCTAAAAATACTTTTTAAAATAGGGTTATTTTATCGAGTTCTTTTCATCACGTGACAAACTCATCTTATCAAAACTCATAAAATGTCGCTGGCATTTTTAGTGCACAATGGTATTAGATGTTATTTTTGGGAATTTTCTTTTCTTTAGTATCTTTCAAAATCAAAATGTATGTTACGTGATATATGTATATAGTACTTTGCTTAAAGAATATGGTTAGGCATGGTCTCGTGTTACAATTGGAGCAGTCCAATTAGGCCTTACGTGATGGCCCAATATAGGTAAAAACCCTGTCCAGCCTTTATAGCAGTATCATGGTCAATGACCTGTTAGCCTATATTTGTAATGATTAAAAATAATTTTTTTAAATAAATTTTTGTTAAAATGATATTTAGATTTTAATTAAAAAATTTATTTCATTTTATTTAATTATATTTATATTATTATAAAATTTATCAGATTTATCAAGAATTTTATTAGAACTCATTTCATTTGATTTAAAATTTATGTTATATCTAATACTTTACTCTTATTTTAATATTTTATTTATCATAATTGTTGATGTGTGAATTTAGTCAACTCAAGTGCAGAATCCCAAACTGCAATTTGAGTGCAAAAGAGAGAGAGAGAGAGAGAGAGAGAGAGAGAGAGAACAAGAAGACACCAGAAATTTTTAATGTAGTTCAGTCAAGTATAATGCTTACGTCTACGATTATTTTATTTCTCAATCTTTTTACTGAGTATTTGTATCTATTCTTTCTTGTATTGTCTCTGTACAATGATTTCATTCCCCTATTTATAATGGTGGAGAGTTACAATTTGGATATAACTCAATAACTGAAAAGAATCCTGAATTGATATTGATTATCTCACAAATAAGTATTTATGGTTATGACAGATAATAATGGATTTCTATTAAAATAGGAAACTAAAAGGATTTCCCTAAATTGATAACTAGGAAAGTATGCTTCAAGTTGCAGGCTAAGCCTCATCCTCGATGACTTGAGGTTGCTGCTTTGACCCTTATTGACCAGCGATCTAAGTTCGCATTTGATGACTTGATGCCTTACTTCAGCGACGTCGATCCTGGATGGGCTGGGTCCTTATTAGCTGGACCTATCCATTGGGGCTTTTACTAGCCCATGTATATGGTTTCAAAAAATACCCACAACATTACCCCCAGCTCTCAGTGTGATATGGGAACTAGGAGCTGTAGTTTGCTAGTAAAAGCTTGATCTACAATGCCGTTGTTTATACTTTTGTAATTTTGAGTTTCATCTCTTAAATGTTCATATGTACATTTACCTCGGTGAACGAGGTTTTTGATGGGTTAAATACTCAGTAGGTTACAGACGATAATTCAAAATGTTGATGCGAATGTGCCTTAGATAGCAAACCATGATTTTGTAAATATGTCAAGTTGAATGCCCAGTAAGTCATATGAATGCGCCTCAGCTAGCACGAGTTGAATGTCTAGTAGGTCGCATGAATGCATCTCAACTGGCATGAGTCAAGTGCTTGCTTCTAGATTAGAAAGGCGATTGCTTACTTCTGGATTAGAAGGGTGATTGCTCGTTTTCGGATTAGAAAGGTGATTGCTAGCTTCCCAGTTAGAAGGGTGCTCGTTTTCAGATTAAAAGGGCAATTGCTCGCTTCCGAATTAGAAGGGTGATTTGCTCACTTCAGGATTAGAAGGGCAATTGCTCTCTTCTAAATTAGAAGGATGATTGCTCACTTCTAGATTAAAAGGGTGAGTGCTCGCTTCTAGATTAGAAGTGCAAGTGCTCATTTCCAGAATAAAAGGGCAATTTGCTTGCTTTCAGATTAGAAGAGCAATTGCTCACTTTCAAATTAGAAGGGTGAGTGCTCACTTTCGGATTAGAAGGGTGATTTGCTTGCTTCTGGATTAGAAGGGCGATTGCTTGCTTCCGAATTAGAAGGGCGAGTGCTCGCTTCTGGATTAGAAGGGTGAGCAGATGTTTAGCATTCCAAGCTCGTGGGACTTTAGCTCTATTTGAATTTGTTAAGTGATAAGGTCCATTCCCAAGTCTTCCTTGAGGATGTATGGGCCCTTTCAGTTCGAACCTAGTGTCTTGTCATTGGTCTTATAAGCTCTAGGAAAAAAAAGGCACAATACAAGATCACCAATTTTGTAGTTCTAAACTTGGACCTTCCTATATAATACTTTGTTGGAAATTTATTCAAAAATTAGTGAACACAGATATAAGAATTTAAGAAAAACTTGGGCACTTTCATTAATATATGAATATCTGAATAACATTACAGAATTGTGAATATAGTACTTCCCTGGTCATGGAAGTGGTGATTTGAGGTTCTATGCCTTCTTCTGTGCCTGGGACCAGATGAGTATTGATATGAAATATGTCCTTGATAGGTCCTGTTTGGGCCTTTAACTTGACACGAACCCCTATGTTGCTGATTATCTCCATCATCATCCTTTCGAGCTCGGTTGACTTATGATCTTAGCTTTAAATTGAAAGAGTGAACTGAATGAGTGCGCTGAAGTACTTCTATGATTGGCCTCTTCTCTTGAGCTCTTTCCCGTGGCTGCTGAAGTACTCCTCTGGGCACAACGACTTCAACCTACAGTCGCGCACCCTGGGCTTATGCTTGAGTCAGTGCCCTAACCACCTCAGCCAACTCTCTCACCATGTTTTCAAATGCTTCTTGACATTCATGCTACGCTTGCACTCCATCAGCCCCAAGAACAATAACAGCAGGCTGGCGAGGGGCCGTTGGTGGCTTTGTAATACCTAAAAAAAATGTTACTAAAGGACCGAAGTGAAAAAGTTTAAATTTTGCTGGGGCCAGATTGTAATTTCCTATTTTTAGAAGGGCTTTTTTGAAGTCGGTGGAAAGTTGATGGGGGTTAATGTGCAAATTTTCCCATTTTGTTTTATGTATAAATTTCTCTAGCTGGTTTCTTCTTCCTTTAGTGTGATTTCCCGAAGCTTCTCCTATGTCGGCTCCTTCTTGCCTGGCACCACCAATCGTCGTCCTTTCTTCAGCTGCCATCTCCGACGAACTATGACGAGTTAGGATGTTTGGCATCTTTTCCAGTGTCCCATCTCTTTGGCCCAGCTCGCAGTAGCTTTCTCTCTTACCTGAATGTCCTCTGTTTCTCTTCCTTTGCTTCACTGGTGATCTGTTGCAATCTGGCTTGTCGTCATCATCCGACTAGCTCTGGCGTTCTTTCGTCAACCTCCTCCTTCTTCAATGCCTCTTTTCTTCAATTCTGTTCACGGCATGTTTCCTTTTTCTTTTTAGCTAGTTTGGCCAGCAGCTTCCACAGACTCACTAACGGCGTCCTAGCTCCAGTCGAGCTAGCTACTGACATTTTGGACTCTGATGAGTAATCTTAGAATAAAATATTTATTCTATAGGAAGTTTACATTAAGTTTTTAAGAAATCCTTACCTAAAACCTTAACCCTCAAATTTGAGGTATGCTGAGATATTGTTAATCATCAGCTCCAGATAAATTTC
Source organism: Saraca asoca (assembly GCA_026873985.1). Taxonomy (NCBI): domain Eukaryota; kingdom Viridiplantae; phylum Streptophyta; class Magnoliopsida; order Fabales; family Fabaceae; genus Saraca; species Saraca asoca. The sequence continues at coordinate 314 of JANHAO010004577.1, read as the reverse complement.
CTTTGACAAATCAAGCATGCCAACGTCAGATCTTCAGGGATCCGGCTGAAAAATCCAACTAAGTTAAGTGATTCAATTTTCCTAATTAGTTGATCTAGCTCTTTAAGGAATTTCTAAGGTGAGTGGATAATTCTCCTTACTTAATAAATCCCATTTTTAGAATAATTTTGTTGTATGAAACATTTTGGTTTTGATAAATGATTTTGTTTTTGCTGAATGTTTGATGTTGATATTAGTTTTCTTTGAAAACTTTATGGTATGTTGTATATATACATACATAGACATTTATTTGATATGATGAAATTATGCTTTAT